>JASDQU010105304.1:0-13344 GCA_032191745.1 Picea mariana
ATGTAAGGAAGAAAAGAATCCTAAGCATGAAAAGGAAGTGTCATTTCACTACAATGCACCTGTTTTGGTTGATAGTGTTTCTATGGTTAAAAGTCAGCATGGTTTGGGTACAATCTCTTTCACATGTTCAATGTTTATATTCAGCTTATTACTCATCAGCAGTATGTGGTTGGTTTCGACAATGTTGAATGAAGATGTGATTAAGAATGTGATTAATGTACTTAACAATGTTAGTGTAATGTTGATTGTTGTATTGTTGAGTCAGATGTACAGGTTCTAGGAAGAATGGATAGGTGATACAGGACAAGTGAGACAAACATGTCCTCACTTATTTTTTGAATGATTTCATACTTTTTTTGGCCAAAAATCTTTCCAGTGGGAAGGTTTGATCCAGGTGTATCATATCAAAATTCAATATAGTTGAAGTATTAAAAATGAAAATTAAAGCTTACAAAGTGTAAGATCTCATCAACATCTTTCCAGTGACGTTCATTTCAGGAAAAACGGCCTCCATATGACGAAGATATCAACAGTTGAAGTTTCGTAAAAAATGGTTGGAAATGGTTAAAAAATGTAATTTGGGGCTATGGGAATTGAACCCAAGACCTTAGAATAAAGCCACCATGACCCCATGGTTGGGAAAAAGGGGGGTGATCAAGTTCTTATCCCTCAACCTTGCCAACACCGAGGCCCCCCTTGGTATCTAAATGTTATTATAAGCTTTGCCATAAACCAAAGACCAAACATACATATTAAACCAACCAAATGTTATAAACGTGCCATACCATATCATTTATGCCATATTATAAACCATATAATATATATACCATATATTAAACCAAATCGTGGCAAGCCAAAGCCAAGATCATATGCGGTGGGAGGAGAAGCCCGCGGGTTTGACCCCAGGACTTCTGCCCCCCTAACCACCACATCTACCAACACGCCACCGCCATGAGACGTGGCAAGAGGTGGTGGAATAACCTTAAAAATTGCTGAATTTGGTGGGATTTGGGTGGGTGCATGGCCTATGGCCCACACACCTTTTTTTTTGTTTCCATTATTTAAATGAGCCATGGGCACGGATCTCGAGGGGGGAGTTTGATGCAGGCAGAGACTGGCACGTAAATCAAGGTGGGTTTGCACAGTAACCAAGGTGGTTTTGCACGTGGACCAAGGTGGTTTTGCACACAGCCCGAGGTGGATTTTCACACAAACTGAGGTGGTTTTGGACTTGCACACATCTGAGGTCATATGGACTGTACAGATCAGAGGCAGATTTTGGGAATTGTGCCAAGAAGGGAATTCTGAGTCCAGTTCTGAAATATATCGAGTTTTTACTCAAAAGTCTCAATTTTTTGTAAGGATTCTAGATCCAGCTTCATTTTTTTCATTCAGTCACCCAGACAAAAAAGTTCTCACAAAATCTTTCGGATACACAAAAAGGTATCCATGTTCATACCTTAAAGTCTCAGAATTTCATCTTGCATCTTTTGTTGAAGTCTGTTACTATATATGATGGACAAAATTCAGAATTCACTTTGTAAGCATTTGAATACTTAATCTATCGACCTTCCCATTTGGAAAGTGGCCCGAAGACGTAGCCAGGGGGTCTAGTGAACTTCGTTACCAATTCTTGTTCATAGATGGTTTTCTTACATGTTTATGTGCTCATGTGCTCGATGGATGTTCCTTAATTTTTCATTACAAAGGTGGTTAACAGTTAAAAATTAACATGCAAATAATGGTTAGAGATCTTGAATTTTAGATCAAGTTAATTTTCAGATCAGAAAGGATGTTAGACACATATAGGGTGCAAGATAAAATGATGATAGGTTGTTGGCCCTTGACCAAGTTTTAAGGGATCTGGTCAAGTTTGACCTATTTTTGGACTTCAACAACCTATCGAAGTAGGAGCACAAGATGAAGCGAAGATCACAAATCTCGACCTCTTTTTTGGGTTTTTGGGATTATGTAATGGGCATGGGATGTCGGCCCATGGGTTTACCCATGTTTAGGCATATTTTGTAATGCATAAATAGATGTCTAGCCTATGAAAGAGAGGATACATGGATCTATGTGATGTGAGGCTGATAAGCTAAGTGCTAAGTGGAAGTATGGTTTGTAGATGCCCTATGCATATTGGGAGAGACTTGCAGAGCTAGATGCAAGGTATTGTACAGGTTGTGAAGTGCTTTGTGCTATAATGCAAGGAAGGAGGATCTAATGAGGTGCGTAGATCTCTTTTCCTAGGAGAAGTAGGGTTTTGAGGCTCTGTGCTTATAACCGATTGATTGAAGACAGTAAAGAAGAATAGTTGGTGGACGTAGCCCCAGGGTGGGGGTGAACCACATAAACACTTTGTTGTTTCACTTTGTGCTTGTCTTAATGTGTTTATAACTTCTCTTGCTAAGTGCTTTGATAGAGATAGATAAATCTATTGATGCTTTGTGCTAATGATGTGTAAGAATGTTATATTTGACCTATATGAAGGTTCTTAGTGCTTGATCTACTAGATATAACCTACCTGTTTATGATAAAGTGATTAAATACATCAGATATGAGTGAATGATGCAATGCTCTATTCTATCTGTGCAATATTTATTGGTTGAATATTGATGAAATGTTGATGCTAAAGTTTTTTGTTAAGTATTATAATCACAGATCTGTGTCCTAGCTAAGGTTGTAGACACATTTGTCCTGCAACCAGCCCTGCCTCTACCTTGGGTGAGACTTCATCTTCTTCGCAGGTGTTTCCGAAAGGGCCAGTACTTAGGGTTTTTTTGGTTCAATGTTGTAGTGTTGAACCCTGGGACTGCCCTTGTGCCAAAAAATGGTTCCGTTGCCAGGACCTGAAACTGTGATTGCTAGGAACTGAATAGAAGTTCTGTGCATAGATCTACTGCTAAAGTGCACAGTATTAGACCTGAAAATGTGATTGTTGGGAACTGAGAAAGAGAAGCTTTGTGCAAAGATTCGACCTGAGATTTTGAAAGCTCTGTGTGTAGATCTTTTGTCCTGGTACGCAACATTATACTTGACCTGAGGAGCTCTATACCAAGAAAAGAGGTCAGATATGAAGAAAAGAGGTAAGATCTGTAAGCTCTGTGCTTTCATACAGGTAAGAATAGTGAAAATTTATATATCTGAAGGATTTTTTCTTTGTAGAAGTAAGATTAGTGGAAATTTTTGTTTCAAAAGTATGAATCTAGGTATGTTTGATAGAGTCTATCCTAGCTTGAAAACTATGGTATTAATAGATGAAAGAAGATTTGATATGAATAGATCTGATATGAATAGTGAAACATATGTTATACCTATGCATAAAAAGAATGTTTGGAATAAAAAATGTATGCAGGATCCTAGAAAGAATTTTTTGCAATTTAGCTCCTATGAGCCTAACGCGTAGTACAGGAAAAGATGGGGATCACTTGAATGAAAGAGAGGATTATCCCTCTGTTGCAGTTGCAGAAGACCAGGGCATCTTGCTAAGGAATGCCCTAGGAAAAGACCTAGTTGTATTTTTTGTAAAGCTAAGGAACATGAAGTGTTGGATTTCTCTAGAATGATTGCTAAGCTGGAAGGAATGAGTCTGAATAAAGAAAACCCTAAGGTAGATCCAGAAATAGAAGAACCCCATAAATAATCAGAGAAAGTATTGCTACAAATTAAAAAATCCCTGAATGACCACCGACATGTCATATTATCAGAGATCTTCAAAGAAAAAGAATGTCATGAAGAAAGAATAGGAGACTTCGACATTGACTGCGTTCTAGATGAGGAAACACAGGTAAATGTCATGACTGAGAGAAATTGGGAAGCTATAGGGAAGCCTTCTATGATTCCTTCATTAGGAGGAATAGGGTTATTCAGAGGAAAGTTGATAAACCTATGTGGAAGTCTCGCTCATATACCTATGACTACCAATGGAACTTCGACAGAAGAAGATTTTGAGATTATTAAATTTATCGAGGACAACGCCCCATTTACCATGTTATTAGAAATAAGAAGAAGTTTTGGAGCAGAAGAAGAAAGAATTAAAATATTTCATGACTAGAAGGATCGCACACTTGATCGGAGAACAATAGAACAAATCGAAGCTATTTAACACTAGAGACCCAGATGTTGAAGTTGCAAGAACACTAGAGGATCCACAGAATATTGAAGTACCTATCCAAGACAAAGAAGAAGTATTATCCGGAAACCCTAGGGAAGAATCTCAACAATGCAAAATGACTAGGTCAAAAGAAGACAAAAATCAGAATGGAAAAAGGAATACTGAGACGAAGCTCATTGGAAATAAGGATAGAAATTTAAGTAAGAAGAGAGTCAAGATTGATAAGTTGCAGAAGGCTCCAGAGGGAACCTCACAGAAGGAAAATTTGAAAAATTGGAACTTCGTTGGGATATCAGAACAATGACACATGGCACTTCGCCATGGCAAATAAATATAGTCGTTGGGGACATTATAACTGTTTGGGTGATTCTCCGAAAGGGGAGAAAGGAATTTATGGTTCTCCACTAGACTGTTGGACCACGCCATAATAGATTGAACAAAGTTAATGAAGGCCTCATACCCATTGCAAGTGACCCATTGTCGAGTTACCTACTTATCCCGTCGTGCTAAGAAATGAGAACACTTTTGCCAACTGAGAATTTGAGCCCACAGACTAAGTTATTTTCACACAGTAATCATCGTACTCTGTCCATCTATTCTATTGTAGTGTCTAGGTTACCCTATGAACCAAGAATTTCCATCCTGAGCATGTATGTCCAAGGAGCTCACTGTAGTCGAAGAATCAGTGACAGAAGTACTCCTTGACCTGATGACTGAAAGATTCATGTTAGAGAGAGGATTATTTGTAGCTGTACATGCTTCATATACGAGAATAGTTCAAGCATCACCGTTGACTACTCGTGGAGTAGGACCATCCCGGTCATCCAATGAGAAACGAACTAAGCACGGGGATGAATTAGCAAATGATAAATTGATCCCGACTATCTTACCCACCTATATACCACCTTTGAGAGGTGTTTTAAACCATGACAATGTACCTAGAGATTTCGAGTATTCCTTGGTCACTGCGTACCTCCCGAAGGGGATACGCGCAGTGCGAGCATACCAAGAAAAGATTGCAACGTTGAAGTTTAGAGACTTCAACCTCAGAGATCGCAAAGTCTACAAAATATTATCCCCACATAAGTATCTAACTAGAATAAAAGGGAAAAAATCAAAGGTAATTCCCCAAGCATGGACCCATAACCTTGCGCAGTCCACCCTACTCAACATCATGAAAATTACCCACTTAGGAAGACACCAAGAGGTGAATGCATGTGTCAAGTTGTTGCTTTCTTATTACCATGGAAAATATTTGTGGCTAAACCACTATATCACAGTTGATCTGACCTTGATCAATCGGATCACAAGTTTGAGTATGCAAGGGCCTGACCCAGAGGATTTATATCCTAGAAAAGCCATGGACCATGCTCTCGCACAAAGGATCAAGGACACTTATGGTGATGTCGAGAAGGGCATGTGAGGCTACAAGGTATCCTCTATTAATAATGGAGAAGTGCACCTTGCTTGTCAGTTGATTGCAGATAAGTTAGTACACAAGAACCGACCCACCCAAGTGACTGGTTTTGTAGTTGACCTCACAGGGAAGTGCACGGAGGGCCTACAAATGAATTGGGAAAAGTACCTGGTGAACCAATTGGAACTTGACTATAGAGAAGCACAAGATCAAGGATATGAATTCCATTTTAGCTGGCTCTTGATCCTAATCACTTTCATTTCTTGGGATATGTCGGAAGGTGCGACCTTCCTGGTCATTGAGTCTTTTGAACCATTGGTCGTGAAGTTCAGTACATTGTGGTAATCAAGTGACAAGAATAAGAAATGATAGTCAAATTATGTGTTCCATACATACTACAATCAACTAAAGATAGCCATATAGTCCGAGACTCACATGACACCGAACAATATACACCGATTCAGGCCTTTGATGAAGTTCAACGCTGATCGACATTTCATTTATATCACAGCACGAGCTGGCGAGCACAAGAAACAAATTCAATACTACTATAAGATGATGGAGGAGGACTTAGAGGAGATTGCTAAGGAATGGTCTTCTAACCTCCTTATTCCAGTAGACCCTATAGAGATATCCGACATAGACAACCCATAATCTACGCAGGATACACCCAGACCTAGAAAAACAAAGAAGACTAACGAAGTACAAGATTTAAGCGGTGCCTCGGTGAAGACTGCTTCCATGTCACTAGATCAAGGAGGTGATGGCAAAGAGATAGATGGCACATAATCTGAACAAAGGAAAGGCGAAGTAAGACCACCCAGAGACGAGGAGGACCCCTCAAAGAAAAGGAAGGTTTCCCCCCCAAAACCTTCCTCTCGGAAGAGATCAAAATCCCCTATAACTAATATGTAGACCGTCCTCACCTATGATGATTTCAATTTCATCATAGCAACTCTGAACGATTCTTTGTTGGAGATAGTCGAGAAGAAAGAAGATAAGAAAGAGGAGATGTACAAAAGAATTGAGGTCGAACTCCAAGGGGTGCAACATGCACTATAGTCTAGCTGCGCAGTATCCACTGCGCCTCTGCCACTGGGAACACCGAAACTGGGATATGAGCCATCCCAAATCCACCGGCTCGCTAATAGAGTTGAAGCTCGCCTTCGACGAGAAAAAGAGGAAACAACACAACCCACCCAGGCTTTGGTACAAGTACAGGGAGTACTTGTAGAAAAAATTTTCCGAACAAGAAAAGAGTGCTCTCTAAGAAAAGTTCAATGAAGAAAAGGTACAGCTGCAGCAAGGCAAGGAACAGTTTCTTTCCAAGCAACTCGAAGTGAAGGAAGCGGTCAACAGAGCACTGCATTGTGTGACTTTTCTAGAAGTAAAGGTAGGGGATCAAGTCACGAAGCAAGTAGTGCAACTTGAAGAAGTGATCCAACAGTTGTAGAAACTCATCACAGACCTAGAACTACGCACTGTGCTTGAGACCCCACAGGAGGTAAAGGACCAAAGAGAAGCAACTTCCAGGAGCACATTTGAAAGGATAAAGGCCCTTACCTTAGAATGCAAGAAATTTGTTGATTGCAGTGACCAGACATATGAGAAAATTATCGAGAAACCAGAGTTACAGGCACTAGAGTCGCAGCTCCAAGAAGCGAAGAAACATGCAGAAACACTATGGGCACAGCTGAAAGCCTTGACAACTTTGGAGAGAATGAAGAGATCTCAAGAACAGTGAACCACCCAACAATAGATCCATGCTATCCAAAGAAGAGTTATGGAAGTAACTCAAAGACTCTGACTTGTACAAGACAAGGCTTACCAATTGTTCTTAGAGGTCGAGAGCTAGGGAGAAGAATTGAAGAAGGTTAGCATCGCAGCAGAACAATGCTTGGAAGGACTTGTGAATGATGAAATCATTCCATAGTTTTCTGAACAAGATCTTGTAGCACAACAGCAAGTAGAAGCAGCTCGAGCCAAGCTCGATGCTTTCGAAGAAGAACTTCCTACATCAGAGTGACTAGGGACAAGTCATAGGTGAGTGTTTGGGGCTTGTTGGCCCTTTACCAATTTTTGAGGGATCTGGTCAAGTTTGACCTATTTTCAGACTTTGACAGCCTGTCGAAGGAGGAGCACAAGATGAAGTGGAGATCACGGATCGTGACCCCTTTTTTGGGTCCTTTTTGGGTTTTTGGGATTATGTAAGGGGCATGGGATGTCAGCCCATGGTTTTACCCATGTTTAGGCCTCTTTTGTAGTGTATAAATATATGTCTAGGCTGTGTAAGAGAGGATATAGGGATCTATGTGATGTGAGGCTGATAAGCTAAGTGCTAAGTGAAAGTATGGTTTGTAGATGCTCTGTGCATACTAGGAGAGACTTGTGGAGCTAGGTGCAAGGTATTGTAACAGAGTGTGAAGTGCTTTGTGCTCTAATGGAAGGAAGGAGGATCTAGCAAGGTGCGCAGATCTCCTGTCCTAGGTGAAGTAGGGTTTTGAGGCTCTGTGCTTGTAACCAATTGATTGAAGATAATAAAGGAGAAGAGTTGGTGGATGTAGCCCCAAGGTGGGGGTGAACCACATAAACACTATCTTGTTCTGCTTTGTGCTTGTCTTAATGTGTTTATAACTTCTCTTGCTAAGTGCTTTGATAGAGATAGATAATTTTTCTGATGCTTTGTGCTAATGATGTGTAATAATTTTAGATATGACCTATATGAAGGTTCTTAGTGCTTGATATACTAGATATAACCTTCCTGTTTATGATAAAGTGCTTAAATACATTAGATCTGAGTGAATGATGTGACTCTCTATTCTATCTACGCAGTAGTTATTGGTTGAATATTGATGAGCTATTGATGCTAAAGTGCTATGTTAAGTATTATAATCATAGATCTGTGTCCCAGCTAAGGTTGCAGACACTTGAGTCCTGCAACCACCCCTGAATCTACCTCGGGTGAGACTTCATATTCTTCGCAGGTGTTGCTGAAAGGCCAGTAGTTAGGGTTTTGTTGGTGCGATGTTGTAGCATTGAACCCTGGGTCAGCCCCTGTGCCAACATAGGTCAAGATGCACCTCAGTTTAATCAGGCACCACCATAGTATAATAATGTGCTGCAACAATATAACAACGCGCAACTCCAGTATAACACCATGCAACGCCAGTATAACCATGCATAATATAATTAGGTACCTCAATACAATACACCGTAGAAAGATTGTGCTGGGTAGAGAGGGGGAGGATGAGGTAGATGAGGCTTTGGAAGAGGAAGAGGTCCAGTAGTGTGCCATAACTGCCAACAACTAGGGCACTATGAAAAATAATTCCCTCTACCACCTGCGACATGCATGTATTGTCGCGTAGTAGATCATGACACAGAGGATTGCACAACACTGTTGGGGAAGATACAAGAGAAACGAAATAAATACAATCAGAACATACAATGGATCTCTACAGAAGCTAGAGAAGATGGCAGGAACATCAACATAGTGACACACAGAGGTTCTAAAATAGGAGATGATGTGGTTAAATAGGAACCAATACAACACCAGTGAATTAAGAAAAATACCGAGCCACCCAAGCGATTTGATGCAGAAAAGGAGGAGACCTTTAAGGTGGCCAAACAAGAATTTCTCAAGCAGAATGTTGCATCTACATCTACCACACAACATACCCAAGATGTTCCAATGTATGAAATTTTGTCAATATTGGACCATAGCAGTGAAATCCACATGAGAAACCAAGTAAGTTGTATTAAAACTTTCTTGCAATCCTGTATTCAATTATTTAAGGATCCATCATATGTTATAGTATTACAGAATCTGTTAGATAGATGTACCACAAACTGTAAGGGAAAGTTTGAATAGAGGATAGTCAATCACCTCCATGCCAGAAGGAGAACCAACATAGAGTTTATATTGAATGCCAACATCAGAGATTTTAACATGGGTGATGTGATATTAGATATGGGATCTGAAGTGAATCTATTGCACAAAAATACATGGCAAAGCATGGGAGAACCTACCTTAGGCTACTCACCAGTCCAACTGAAGTTAGAAAACCAACATAAAGTTATACCAATAGGGAGGATAAAAGGAGTGACAGTAGATCTGGATGGAGTGAGCACTAAGGTAGCCTTCGAAGTGATCAAAATTGTGGATGGCACAACACCATATCCAACATTACTGAGATTGGATTGGGCATTTGAAAATTAGGAAATAATCAACTTGAAGACCAGGAAGATGACATTTGATTCAGGCGAGTATAGGGTTATCGTGCTTCTAGATCCAGAAATAATCCGAAAGATTTGTGGAACCAACATGTCTAGACCTGGAAGAAATTAACCAACTGTACTGGACCACCACACACACTGAAGATTACATTAATCCAACTGTCGATGGTGTAGTTAGTTGGAGAATTATCACATCATGTGCTTCCAACTCAGACATGGGTTTGGAGAATTGGTAGAAAAACCTACATGAGGTATCAACTATAAGATGTTCCCGAATAGACCATGCAATAAGTTTGGTTGGGAAAAAAGTCAGAGAACTTCCAAGCTTCCATGGAATCAAGGAATTGGAAGAATTACTAACGAGATATGAAGACGAAGTATGAGATAGTCAGATATTTTTATCTCTCGACATCACACTTAAGGCTACACCTACAATATGGTGGGTCACACACAAAGAAACAATCAAGGAATAGTACCAATGTACGCGATTATTGTGAATTGGGTTTGGCATAGAACAAAGAAGCAAACAACAATAGAAATATGATGGACATGGGGCACCGATAGAGCATTTGGAGAAGTGTCGAGCACTGTGGAAAATGACACCCCTAGAAGAATGGTCTCATCATTTTCTACACACATTAAAGGGCATCCAAGCAAACTACTATACATACCAGGAACTACGTAGAGGAACTACGAGATGGACAATACTACAACAAAACTTTACAGTCACTTTCTCATTTGAACACAAGAACCCCAACATAGATGCAACACTTAAGAAAATAAGAGATGTTATATTAATTAAGGAACAATAATTCGAACTCATAATAGAAGAAAAACAACATAACATACATACAGTGAAAGAACTGATGTCATGCTACCATGTGCAGGAAGAAGTACCAGATGAAGATGATCTGCGAGATATTCAGATCAAATAATTTTAAGGAGAAAGAGAAGTGGCAGGTACACCTCTAGAATCAAAATTAATTGCTACACCAATAAGGGTGAAGAAAGTCAACATTGGGATAGTTGAGAATCCCAATATGGCCAACATTGGAGACTACTGGGATGAGAAAATACTGGACAGGATAACAAAATTACTATGCGAGTACAGTGATCTATTCCCAATGACCTTTAAGGAAATGAAGGGTATCGCAGGATAACTTGGAGAGATGAAGATCCCTCTCAAACTAGAGGAAATACCTATCAGACAGAGACCTTACATCTTGAACCCCATATACAAGAAGAAGGTAAGAGTAGAAATCGATAGAATGATGGAAGTAGGAATCATAGAACCAGTAAAAGAATCAGAATGGATAAGCCCCATGGTAGTCCAGGAGAAAAATCAAGGAGGCATAAGAATATATGTAGATATGAGAAAGCTTAATGTTTCTTTCCTACATGACCCCTTCCCTACACCCTTTACAGACAAATTCCTAGAAAATGTGGGAGGCCAAGAAACATACTCATTCACTGATGGATTCTCTGGTTACCACCAAATCAATATATCACAAGAATATAGACACAATACTACCTTTGTAATAGAATGGGTATCCTACTAGTACATAATCATGCCTTTTGGAATGAAAAACACACCAACAATTTTCTCTAGAGTAGTCATTGCTTCCTTCAAATAATTCATCCATCAGTTTCTAGAAGTATATTTGGATGATTGGACAATGTACAGACTATTGAAGGATCATGTAGAGGTATTGAGGCTGATGTTAGAAAGATGCATGCAATTCCAAATATCATTGAACATTAAGAAATGTATATTTGGAACACCCTTCATAATTCTATTGGGTCACATAGTATGCAAAAAAGGTTTAATCGTGGATCCTAAAAAGATTGCAGTAATTGTGAACTTACCACCACCGAAATCAATGCGCCAACTGAGGGCCACATTAGGACATACAGGATATTACAAAAAATGTATCAAGGGGTATGTGAAGATCACTTCCCTGATGGAGAAATTAGTTAAGAAGGATACTAAATTCCAATGGAATGAGAGCTGTTAGCAAGGATTGGACACCCTGGAGGAGAATATGGTCACAACACCCATCTTGGTCTTTCCATATTGGGAGAATACATTCCATGTGCATGTAGACACACTAGCCATATTCCTGGGAGCTATTCTAGCGCAACCATGAGCAGGGGATTTGGATTACCCCATAGAATTTACAAGTAGAAACCTGTTAGACTTCGAGCAGAACTACAACAATACAGAACAATAAGGTATGACAATGGTATATGCACTTCAAAAGTTTAGCAATTACCTACTTGGAAAACATTTTAATATGTTCATAGATCATTCAACCATTAAGTACCTAGTAAACAAGCCAGTGTTAGGGGGGAGAATTTGTCGATGGTTACTACTGTTTCAAGAATTTGACTCTAAAGTCATAGTGAAACTAGGGAAGTTGAACGCAATACCTGATCACTTATCAAGGGTCACCAATGGTGAGGAGACTAAAAATTTAGAGGATACCTTATTTGACGTGAAATTATTTTCATTTCAGGTTGCGGATGAATATTTTGCTGAAATTATTGAGTATTTAAGTACAGGGACTGTGCCACAAAAATTTAACACTACGCAGAGGAATAATCTGGTTGTCTGAGTAGCCGACTACATGTTGATCATCGGGCAATTATATAAAATGGGGGCATAGAACATCTTGAGAAGATGAGCGCTAGAACACGAAAGGCAGAGGATATTGGTAGAAGCACATGAAGGAATAGAGGGAGGACACTATGCAGAAAATATACCATGCAGAAGGTACTGTGCGTAGGATTATGGTGGCCAATTATTTATAAATATGCAAAGGAATACTATCAAAAATGCGATGTTTTTCATATGGTTGGCAAACCAAACAGACGGGATGAGATGCCCTTACACCCACAAGTGACGCTACAAGTGTTTGAAAAATGGGATGTCGATTTTGTTGGGCCAATTCACCCACCTGCAAGAAGATTAGGTGTGCGATACATCATCATTGCGACAAAATACCTCTCAATATGGGCAGAGGCAACACGATTTAAATATTGCAGCGTAGAGACAACAACACACTTTCTATTTTAACATGTGCTCACCATATTTGGTTGTCCAAGGATATTGATGAGTGACCAAGGCACTCACATTATCAACAACTCTATCAGATCTCTAACCAAAGAATTTAAGGTCTACCATAAGAAAATCACGACATACCATCCTCAGGAAAATGGAGCAGTGGAGGCCTTCAACAAGATTTTAGAGAATGCCGTAACCAATCTTTGCAATGTCAATGGGGGCAATTGGGATTCGAAGATACCAACCGTATTATGGGAATATAGAACTACCTATAAGAGGATGACAGGGAAGCCACCATTTAGATTGGTGTATGGACAAGAAGCAGTGGTGCCAATATAATTCTTGGTATCAAGTCTACGTGTTGCAACAATTACAAACATGATAGAACGAGGCACAATACAAGAAAGGTTAATTCAACTGATGAGCATGGAAGAAGATAGAATTATAGTAGGCTTCCACCAAGAAGTACATAAAGCAAGGGACAAATCTTGGCATGACCGACATATCAAGAGA
>JASDQU010105304.1:13642-26417 GCA_032191745.1 Picea mariana
AAACCAAAAAAAAAAAAAATGCATAGAAATCCACGTGTGCAGGAGAGAAAATCAGTGCGACGAAAAGGAAAAAGAGTCCGCAAAAACAATTCATTGAGTCAATGCAACAAAATAAGAATACTATGCTAGAATCAAAGGGTATAAAATCCAAGGACTTTGCCTACAAAAAAATCCCAGTGCATCGGAAAAAGGACCAACGGTCGGACAACGTGGCAGTTCGGAAAATGACGGCTGTGGAAGTCAAGTGCCAACTGGATGCAATGATTGAAACTGTGACAGTCCGTACACAGAGGTAAAGACCCTAGCATGATGAAAAGGTAAAATTTCAAAAACAAGATGCAAAGAAAAACATCTGTGGAGGGCATCGACCAAAGAATATAGACAATCACTGAGCTGTTAGAGGAGAGCACATAGCTCTGGACTCACCTTGTAAAGGATGGGAGCCTCCAGGAACTCCAAGAGAAGGAAAATCAACTCTACTCAGTAATGGAGGAGGTGAAGAAACGACAAAAAATAGTGTCATTGAAGGAGAAGATAAAAAAAACCACCACGATGAAGGCCCTACAGTTGGAAGTGAAAGAACTGCAAGCACAAAAGACAACAAGACGGGCGTTGTTGGAGCCTCTGCAAGAAAATGTGGATCAACTAGTCATGGAGAGTAATGCAGCTAAGAAGAACATTGAGTATATCGGAGCCAAAGGAAGAGAGATACTACAATCTCCTATCACAGAGTAGGTGGTCACCATAATGACCGACAAGAGCAATGAGGCTCAACAACAGTGCCAACGGATAATGAAGATGTATGATGCACTACAACAGGCAATATCCAAAGCAAGAAGAAAGAAATGACAGTGGAATAAGTCAAGAAGTGACTTGGGATGAGTCATAATGTGAGTGTTGGGGGCCTTTTGGGCACAAGCCCATTTTGGGAAAAAGGCACGATGTGGAGGAAAGATAGTTGGCAGAAAAGCATGTGAGGCACACATGCAAGAAGAAGGGAAAGAAAGACAACTGGCAGGAAAAACTGCGGACGAAAACATGCATGTAGAGGAGAAAAGAATGCAGGGCCAGCATACAAGAAGATATAACTAGGTTAGGGTTTTGTTAAGAGAATGTAACGGCTCATGAGCCAGGAATAGATATAAATAGACATCTAGGAGGTCTAGGGGGGATCAGTATCCTTGATGATGGTTATGAGTTACTTGCGTGAGATAGAGTAACAGGTTGGTAACATGATTGTAATATGATACCCTTTTGTAAGTTGTTGAGTTGTAAGAGATAATAATAACTAGACCTTGAGGGTTAGATCATAGGCTGAGGAGCCTGGTGCGATCTAGTTAGCCTCATAAAGGTTGAGGAGTCTGTTTTATGAATGTATGAACGAAGTTGTAGTGTGCATGACTCCATATAGGACAAAACCATAATAAAAGATCTGAAGAGACAAATCTTTGTGGATGTAGCCCAGGAGGTGGTGAACCACAATAAATCATATGTTATGTGTAATTCTTATTGTTTAGGTATTGGATGTCAATGGTTAGATATTAGACACATTTTTTGATGAATTAGTTAGATATGTTGATTTACATGCATGAATGAAGAATGAAAAAATAACTATATAGATGAATTATGTAATAGTGGGCTGAAGATCACATAGTACAATCCCAAATCCCCAGTCATTCCCAGGATACAAGAACCTGAGCATTGCAGCCACCCATAAAACTATCTCGGGTGATACTGCACAGTGCACTCTGTGTATTGAGTTGCCTTGTGGTTTACTAGGGGGGGCGATAGTTTTAGAGGCCTTGTTGGATCCCTAGAAGACCTGAACTTGGGTCAATCATGTTGAAGGTATGACTCAGATAAGAAACCAATAGTAAGAAAAATGGACGATTTAGGGGTAAAAGAAATATTTGAAAAAGAAACTCGTAGGATGGTTCGAGGAGAAATGGTGTTGCTAAAAGGAAATCAGATTAGAACTCTGTATAAGATGCAAGGAATCACTATTAGTGATGGGTGTAATTGTTCCATTGTTCATGCTATTGGATATGAAGAAGAAAAATATCCTACAGTATTTGGAAAAAGGGTTATATTGTGGCATCAAAGACTGGGGCATACCAGAGAGAAGGGTGTTCAACTACTACACATTAAATTTATGGTTGAAGGTATGTATAATTTCTCTTTGGATTTTGATTTCTATGAACATTGTGTATATGGGAAGAAAAATTGGGTAATATTCCCCTCTGCTGCAACGAGGGCAGAAAGAATTTTACAGCTAGTGCATAATGATGTGTTTGGACCTATGTCAGTTCCATCATTTGGGAAATATGTGTACTATGTATCATTTATATATGACTTCTCAAGGAATAATTGGATATATTTCCTCAGGAATAAATTTGAATTCTTTGACAGGATTAAAGAGTTTAAGGCTCTTGTTGAGAATCAAACAAAGAAAAGAATTAAGATGCTAAGGATGGATAATGGTGGAGAGTTCCACGCGAATGAACTTGAATAATTATGTAAGAAATGTGGTATATAAAGGTAGAAGAATACTCCTTATACACCTCAGTAGAATGGAGTTGTAGAAAGGATAAACAAAACACTGATGAAAAAAACAAGGTGCATGCTCAGTGGCGTCAGGTTAGGGAAAGAATTCTGGGTAGAGAAGGTGGGTACTACATGTTACTTGGTCAATCGATCACCCTCATTAGTAATGGATGACTGGTAAGAAACCGTCTCTCACACATCTCAAGGTATTTGGCTGAGAGACCTATGTTCATATTCCAAAGGAAAAAATGAGTAAGCTAGATAAGAAGGATGAAAAGTGTATCTTTATTGGGTATAAAGATGGTATCAAAGGTTATAAGATTTGGAAACCTAGAAAGTAATAAGGTTTTTTATAGACGAGATGTGGTATTTAGAGAAAGGAAATATGTTGTCAAACAGGAAGTCCTACCAAGTAAGGAAGAACCAGAGAAGAACGAGTTTGAGTTAAAGGATGACGAATCGAACTCTCCAAAAGAACAAGAATTAGAAAAAGAAGATCCTCATACTCCAGTATTGAGGAGATCAATTTGAGAAAGGTATACTCCACTTGATTTCCATTCAAATATTTCCTTGTATATTATTGATGATGATCCTAGAATTGTTAGGGAGGAAGTGGATTCAAAGGATGGAAAACTATGGAAAAAGGCCATGGTTGAAGAAGTGACAACCTTAGATAAGAATGAGGCCTGGGATCTAGTGGATTTTTCGACTAGAAGAAATCCCATTGGCAACAAATGGGTGTTTAAAATGAAGTTGAATGAAGAAGGAAAAGTGGAGAAATACAAAGCTCAGTTAGTAACAAAGGGATATTCCCAGGTTGATGGAATTGATTTTGGTGAGATTTTTTCTCCTTTTTCTAGGTTAAATTCTATTAGATTTCTGTTATTTGTTGCTGTTGTGTTTGATTTTGAAGTAGAACAGATGGATGTGAAGACAACATTCCTACATGGGGATCTAGAACAATAAATCTACATGAAGCAACGCTAAGGCTTTGTTGTGAAGGGAAAGAAGGAGATGGTATGCAAGATGAAACAGTCCCTTTATGGTTTAAAGAAATCACTAAGGATGTGGTATCAAAGATTTTATGGTTATATGTTGGGACTTGGATTGATAAGAATAAAATATGATCACTATGTGTATTTCAAATTAATTGGTGATCATTTGATTTATTTGGTCTTGTATGTGGATGACATGTTGCTGATAGAAAAAAACAAGGATATTATCTAGGATGTGAAAACTCAGTTGTCTAAATTTTCCATGAAGGACCTTGGTGCTGCAAATTTCATTTTGGGCATGGAAATTAAAAGAGATGGGGAAAATAGGAAAATATGGTTAAATTTGAGAAAATATGTTGAGACAATATTGCAAAAGTTTAATATGAAGGAACGTAAACCGGTCAGGGTCCCTATTCCTGTAGGCGTAAAGTTATTTGTGGATTAGTGTCCCAAGAAACAGGAATAGGAGGAGGACATGTCTCATTTTCCATATGCGAGTGTGGTTGAAAGTTTGATGTATGAAATGGTTTGTACTAGACTATACATTTCACATGCAGTGGGAGTTTTGAGTAGGTATATGTCAAAACTAGGGAAGGAGCATTGGACAACAGTAAAGAGAGTTTTCAGGTATTTTCATGTTACTAGTAGTTATGGATTGTGCTACCAAGGAAGACTAGGTTTGGACAGAGTGTTGGACATACATGTATTTGTGGATGTAGACTAGGCTGAATATCTAGATCATAGATGATCTACAAGAAGGTATGTGTTTAACCTATTTGGAGGAGAAATTAGTTGGATGGGAAAAAGACAATATGCAGTAGCACTTTCAACTACTGAAGCTGAATACATGACAACCACTCATGCAAGCAAGGAAGCAGTATGGTTACAAATATTTTGTTCAGGTATTGGGTTGGTACAACAAGTTGTAAGGATAAATTGTGATAGTCATAGTGCAATTGTTTCTGGCGAAGAACCTAGCTTATCATTCAAAGACAAAGCATATTGATGTTCCATATCACTTTGTGAGGGATATGGTTGAAGAAAAGAAGTTTTTTTTGATGAAGGTGGACACTTTGAAGCATGTTGCACATTCATTAACAAAATATGTGAGCATTGAGAAGTTCTCTTGGTGTAGAATATCTATGGGAATTGCTCCTCTAGATTGTTGACTATGTAACCTTGTAACCTCCTGTATGCAAAGAAAAAAACAAGTGGGAGAATGATGGGTATGTGTTTTGTTCTTTGCATGGTTAGAACTAGTGTGTACATTGCACCAGGCACGTAGGGGTGTAAGAGAGGGGTGGAGATGCCCCTTTACCAAGGGGTCACAGGGAGCGGAGCCCCCCTATCCAGGGGATCACAGGGGGGAGGGAGAAACGCCCCCAGATGTTTTTTTTTTTTTGAGGTATTTTACGTCCATTTTTGGGAGGCTTTTCGACACATGGTTTTCGCTGATGGTTTTCTATTTCTGGTTAAGGAATTAGGATTGTTGACTAATCCCAGTTATTGGATTAGGGTTTTTGAAGTTATGGGATCCTATATCTATATTGTATTGTAAACATTGTATGAGATGAATGAATATAGAATATGCTGGTTTTCCCGGTTTGGGTTTCCAGGGGAAAAATCTTTGTGTAATGTGTGTATTTTCCATTGTATATTTTATTTTCTATTCTTTTATTGAAAATATATTTGCAGTAAATAATTATAAAAGGTTAAAATATACATATGCATATCATTCATACTCTGTCATTGCCATCAGATTTATTACTTGCTACTGGGTTCTACTCTTATTTTTTAGCCAGTTTTCATTTTGTTTATGACTAAAATTCTAGATTTAAGCTTCTTTTAGTTTAGTTCTCTTTTCATGAATAGACTTTGATTTTAGTGTTTGAATTCTGGTTATACATATTTCCTACATCCTTTAATTTGAATTTTGATATTTCCTTGAGATTTTTGACTTCTTATTCTTCCTTGAGGATTTCTCTTTAATTTTGAGTGAGGGGTTGGTCCAATTCTGGTCGCATATTGGATAAATGTTTTTTTAAAAGTGATAAGATGAAATGCTATACATGAATGAAGATTCATGAAGTTCTTAGTTGTGGGTATGGACATATATTTGTGGTGGAACACATGTGCCTATTGAGCATACCATGATAATCCATAAGTATAGGAAAGTGTCTATCTACTTTTTTTGTTGAGATCCATCCACTTCATATTAATAAAATGGTCAATGCTATGATGGTTTTTGGGGAGACCTATGGGTTAAAATAAAATTCATAACATCTACTCAACAAATCAAAGAAACTCTTGTATCGCCCTACTTCCTTCACACCTTATGTGCATATGCATATCTATATATAAATCTAAAAGGGTGAGTATATTTTGAAATAAAAAGGAAGTTGAAAGCACTATTAATAGTGTGGGAAGTAAAAGTAAACCCATCGGGGATATGGACGCCTGCCGGAAGTGGGGCTATGTTTTTATGGTACCAAGAAAACTTTGTCGGGGCTATGGACACTTATTGGAAGTGAATCAATGTCGGGAAAATAGATATGAGGAACACACTTATGTAGATGTTTTCTTGTTATAAAAGGTGAAAACCCATAATTAAACCAAATCCAATAAGAAGTGTGTACTCAGTGAAATAGTTTACCCCACTAATTAGCTATTTGGAAAGATGTTTTTAGATTACAAGTACTAGAAATATTGGGTTTTATCTTTTAGAATTTTGGCATCATTGTGTTACCCATTATTATTGGAAAATTGTCTACAATTTGTTGACCTTATCTTTAAATTTAAGATATGAAGTAAAGGCCCTTGGATTCTACTGATAGAGATAACTGGTTCTTTTAGTGTGTCACCAATTGTTGAGGCCACAATAACCTCCCTTTACTTTTTCTTTTACAAGTGAAAGAAAAGACCCCCCTTGTTGGATTATTGAGAGGGGGGGTGAATCAGTAATAGAGAAATTTAAACATTTTCAACCATATAAAGAAAGTACTATATCAATGTAGCATTATCATCCAATAATTGTAGAGTAAATAAACAATGAACAAATGAGCAATCATACACATACATAGTACACCAATGTTTTTACATGGAAACCCAAAGTGGGAGAAAACCAAATAATGATTTTTCTTATATCTCTTGTAGAATTACATTCATTGGAAGCACCAAATTCCTTTGTTTTCTAGCTGCAACTGGAAGGAGGTTCCAACCCCCTAGTTTCTCAGGCTACAACCTGAGGGAAGCTCCAACTCCCTAATTCTCTGGCTACAACTAGAAGGAGCCTACAACCCCCTATGTTCTCTGGCTACAACCGAGAGGTGGCTACAACCACCTGTCCTTGCCCCATCCATCCGCCCTGACGTAGAAGTATAATGATGGAACCGGTGTCACACTATCACCATGAGATATACTATTGTAAACCTATACCAATCAACCTGTAATCAACCTATAACAACTTGTACCAATAACTTGTGCCAACATGTACCATACATCAACCTGTACGTCAACTTGTACCATAAAAAAATGCATCAACCATGCACCAAACCTATACAAATACCCTGTCACAATAACCTATCCAAACAACCTATAATCAACTTGTACCATAAACAAGTGCATCAACAATGCACCAACCTGTACCTCAACCTGTACCATCAATGAGTGCATCAACCATGAACCAAATAAGTACCAACCATGCATAAAATACACATCAACTATGGATCATCAATATGTATCGACATCATCAAATATACACCTCATGTATGTGCCAACTCATCAACTACTTGTCTCAACCATGTACCTCAACCATACACCAAGTACATATACCAATATAACCATCAAAAGTTCTCTAGCAATATATCACACTATCCATAATCAAATACCATAAACCCTTACATCAAACCATGTTCCACAAACTCACTATTATGTAGCCTCAAGCTAAGCCAACAACTTCAGCAACACATCACAACCAAAATACCAATACCCATATGCCAAATACCAACAACAAAATACCAATTGTATCCCTCAAAAAATTTGATATATGCAACAATAGTGAACATCCAATACCATCTCAAGAGATAAACCCTAGCTCAAAAAACATACCTCAAAAATGATGTGCCATATCTCTTATAAATAGTGTTGGGATAGGGGAAGACCCATGGTTCAGCTCTAACAATGCACCAACAATCCCTAACTACTGGCCCTTTCGACAACACTTGTGAAGCATATGCAGTCTCACCCGAAGTAGCAATAGAGGGTTGCAGGAAAAAAGTGTCTACAACAAGAGGAAATGGAAAGTGGATCCAAAACAATAACAACACAACATCTAGATATCATTTACCAACTTAAACCTACTTCGCACAATTATATCTCATATATAGCACAATGATGCAATAACCGAATAATCAAAAGGCAAAAGAATACAACACCAATCACACAGANGCCAAAACAATAACAACACAACATCTAGATATCATTTACCAACTTAAACCTACTTCGCACAATTATATCTCATATATAGCACAATGATGCAATAACCGAATAATCAAAAGGCAAAAGAATACAACACCAATCACACAGAACAACAAGATATACGTGGTTCACCCTCTCCCTAAAGATACATCCACAGAACTGTGTTTCTTGATATTATAGGAAAACATACAGTTCTATTTGTGCTCTTAGCTTTCATATCTCTCTCTCTTTCTCTTATTCTCTCCCCTCCCTATGCACCCAGTTGTAGGGTTGATCTTCGTACCCAGCAGAAGATCTTACAATACTAGAAGGATCTCACACTCAAAACTTCTCTCTCTCACAACAATAATAATTCTATCAACAATCATAATAATAACAACACACTCAAAAAATGAACCCGAACCTCTCTTCTCCCATATAGGTTCTTATTTATACATTACAATAGCTCTCAGACATCCTTAGGTCGAAACCTAGGTGTCAAAACCCCAAATACCAAAACCCTAGGTCAACTTGACCCATGTTTTCCGGGCTTCACTAGCCTGTCTTTTCTTCTTTCTTGTGAGGTGCTCCAAAGCATCTATTGGTGGTTTTTTCCCGCTTGTTGAGTTGTCCACGATATATCTTCCTTGCTGATCTATTCTCCTCGATCTTCTCGTCCAACGACTTGTTTTCCCTTGCTTCGCTCCTTTTTTTCTGCTTCCTTAACCACTTCAACCTGATCTTAGTCAACGCAATTCACACTTCACCTTTTCTTTGCTTTCTTTCTTAATCCATACCCAAGGCCCAACATTCCCCCAAAACTCACCTATGACTCGTCCCGAGGCACTATAGATCTGAATCTGCTGTTTCACTTCAACTTCAGACTGCGCAGCGCAGCCTGTGATTTCTTCTCAATTCCTCCCTACTGTGTGCAGACTATATTTTCCATGTCTGGTACCCAGTTTCAACTGCACCTGGTACCTAGACCCTTCTCCTTCTGATTCTATCAAGAGATGCAAGGCATCTAGTTATCATAGTACAATTTCAACTGGCTCCCATTCACCAAACCTTCCTTCCATTCTCCATTCAAAGTACTCAGCTGTGCAGCTCCTCCTTATGTAACATAGGCAACCTCATATGGCCCAAGCCAATGTGTCCTGAACTTCCCTAGATGCTTCATGAATTTGCTGTCATATACCAATACCAGATCTCCTTGCTTAAAGGATTTTTTCTTGATGTGTTTTTCATGGTAAGCCTTCTCTGGTTCCTTTTGTACCTTTTGATGGAATCCTACAATAAATCTATCTTCCTCTAGCTCTACCAATTGCACACATCTCTCTTTTACAACTCCATTGTTATCCATATCTGTGAATGTTGCAATTCTCAGGCTAGGAACTAAATATTCCATAAGCACAACCACTTCTAAACCATAAACCAATTTGAATGGAGTCTGCATTGTCAGCTTCTTACAAGTGGTTATATAGGCCCATAACACTGTTGGTACTCTCAAAACCTAGTCATCTTTGTTCACACTACAAATATTCTTTAGCGCAGTCTCCAAGATCTTGTTGAAAGCTTCAACTGTACCATTCGCCTGCAGGTGGTATGGAGTGCTCTTCTGGTGATGAACTTCAAATTCCTGAGTCAAGGCTTCAATAGTCTTATTAATAAAATGTGTACCTTGATCACTCATGAGGATCTTCAAGAATCCAAACCTGGTTATGATATCATCAAATATGAAACACGCAACTGTAGTTTCACTACAATCCTTAACTGCTCTTGCTTTTGCCCATCTGGTCAAATATTTTGTCACAGTGATTATGTATCTAGCTCCTCTATTCTTTCCTGGTGGGTTGATAAGTCTCATGAAATCAATGGCCCATTTTTCAAATGCCTGTAAGATTNTCCCAACTCTTTGGCATACATCATAGGCTTTATAGTATTCTATAGCATCTCTGTGTAAAGTAGGCCACCAAAGGCCAGCTCTAAGAACCTTCTGCATTGTTTCTTTTCCTGCATAGTGTCCTCCTACGATGCCTTCATTTTCTTCTTCCAAAATTAGTGGTCTTTTGCCTCCATAAAAATCTCCTCAATATCTCGTCAAGTCCCATCTTATATAGTTGTCCAGCTATAAGTGAAAAATCTGCAGCATGAACTACCAGTTGTTTCTTATGAATGAATGTATATTCGCCAGGTGCCATTCCTGTTGATAGGAACTGAACTATCTTGGCAAAGTGATCATCAACCTTCCTAATAGACAACAACGGTGCATTTGGCAGTGTATCCTCCAAACTAGTATTGGCAGTGTATCCTCCAAACTAGTAGGTTCCTCTCCATGTTCCAACCTAGATAAGTGGTCAGGTCCCTTGTTCATTCTCCCTGTCTTGAACACAATTTCAAAATCATATTCCTGGAATAACATAAGCCATCTGCATATTATTCCCCCCAACACTGGCTTGTTGACTAGGTATTTCAGCTTAGAGTGATGAGTGAACATCTTAAAATGTCCTCCCAACAAATAATGTCGAAACTTTTGCAATGCATACACCATGGCTAATCCTTCTCTCTCAATGGTAGTGTAATTTATCTCAGTTGTTGAGATATTCCTGCTAGCAAAGGCTAATGGATGGTCAATATATCCTACTCCTGGTTGTGCTAGCACTTCTCCTAATGCAATAGATGATGCATCTACATGCACATGAAATTCCTTACTCCAATCTAGAAGGGGCAGACCCAGGGTTCAACTCTAAAAGCATACCAACAAGCCCTAACTACTGGCCCTTTCCGAAACACCTACAAAGAAAATGCAGTCTCACCCTAAGTAGCAATAGGTGGTTGCATGACACATGTGTCTACAACCAGAGGAAATTAAAAGTGGATCCAAAACAAAAACAAAACAACATTTAGATATCATTTACCAACTTAAACCTACTTCGCACAGTTATATCTCAGATCTAGCACAATGATGCAGTAACAAAATAATCAGAAGGCAAAATAACACAACACCAATCACATAAAACAACAAGATATATGTGGTTCACCCTCTCCCTAGGGCTACGTCCACAAAACCATGTTTCTTGATATTATAGGAAAACATACAGTTCTATCTATGCTCTTAGCTTGCAGATCTCTCTCTCTTTCTCTTCTTCTCTCCCCTCCCTGTGCACCCAACTGCAGGGTTGATATTCACACCTAGCTAAATATATTACAATACCATAAGTCTCTCACACTCAACACTTCTCTCTCTCACATCAATAATCATTTTGTCAACAATCAAAACAATAACAACACACTCAAAACATGAACCTGAACCTCTCTTCTCCCATCTAGGTTCTTATTTATACATTACAATATCTCTTAGACATCCTTAGGTCGAAACCTAGGTCTCAAAACCCCAAATACCAAAACCCTAGGTGTCTAAAACCCTAGGTCAACTTGACCCACATTTTATGGGCTTCACTATCCTATCTTTCCTTATTTCCCACAAGGTGCTCCAAAGCATCTATTGATGGCATTTTCCACTTCCTGAGTTGTCCATGATCTATCTTCCTTGCTGATTTGTTCTCCTCGATATTCTTTTCCAACAACTTGTTTTCCCTTACTTCGCTCCTTCTTTTCTTCTTCCTTAACCACTTCGACCTGATCTCAGTCAACATGCCTTCCACACAGTTCACACTTTGCCTTTTCTTTTTCCTTTTTCTTCACTTTCTTTCTTAATCCATACCCAAGGCCCAACAAATAGACCGCAACCATGTTGCTGTCACGATTTTTCTGCCGCACTTTTTCTATTGCAATATTTATATCGCGAATTTTCTGCCTTGATTTTTATGTTGCACTTTTTCTGTCACACTTTTTCTACCTTGATTTTTATGTCACACTTTTTCTACCGCAATTTTTCTGCCGCAGTTTTCCTGCCGCACTTTTTCTGCCGCAGTTTTCCTGCTTCAATTTTTCTCTATCAATAATACCTTCCCAAATAACCTTTCACAAAAATAGATATTCAATGATATTCAAGTGCGATTAAATGAGAGAGCCTTGCCTCTTATTTATACTTTCATGTAGCATTCCACTATCCTTATTTTAGGGAGTTCTCCATTAACTTTATTATTTAAATAATTTATTTTGCAAACACTTTGACTTTTTGAGGCTTCTAGATGACTCATGAGGGTTCTCCAACTTCACATGGCCATAAATCTCTAACTATGAGGAGTTATGTGATGTTCCACATACCACCAGAAATGGCATGACATTTAATATCCATCTAGAATAGTCTTACCTACAAATATATCAAAACTCATATCATTATCCATCAAACAAACTTGGGTCCATTACCCAAACCTTTGTGCTACTATAATTTGCAACGAGACTTTATTCAATGGTTGACATCAATGGAAACAAACCCAATTAATGAACAATCTCCCCCTTTGACATTGATGGCAACACTCTAATGCAATACTGAATTCATATCACTCATGCTCCCCCTGTTACCATCACTCCCCCTGGAACGATGCTTATGTGCTCTTTCTCCAAGCAATTTTATCTTTGCATCTGATAAATCTCTCCACCTTTGTCATCAATGAAAAAGGTATCTTTCCATCCGGGGCTTCTCCCCCTGACTGAACTCTTCCTAAAACTGATCTCCCAACCTGAACTTTCCTCTTTATGGTGATTCCTTGTGTAAATATAAGACATATAAGATAAGCATTTAAAAGCATTCAATTTGGAGTATAAATTACTCCGAGTCTCTGATGAAGATACTCAAAGGCTTCTCTTGGAAGTGG
>JASDQU010105304.1:42760-56434 GCA_032191745.1 Picea mariana
CTTGGCTTTGAAAAACCACATGGTTTGATTTCACATGGTAATTTCCCATGGTTTTTTATTCCCCATGGTTTTCCCTAGAGTTACATTAGATATTTATTTTTTACATGGGGAAAATCAAGTCCACTTTAAAAATGTTTTTATAAGGGTCAAACTTGTTTCTACATGGATCAAATTTGTTTTATATGAATAAACTATTTATTACATGGTGTTTTGCATAAAACCCTAATGTATAATATGTACATTCTCATTCTTTTTCATACCCGGTGAAATTAGAAACAATTCAATTTTTTAATTTTTTTTATGTATATATTAATATTCGTTTATTTATTTTTAATTTTCATTGTAATTTTGTTTCTCCCATTTATCCCCTAAGTCCTAAGTTGTATATTTTCATTTTATTTTTCTTATGTGATTTCATTCTAGTTTTATTTAATTTAACTTTTTCATTTTTCCCCTCACTCATTAAAATTCAACGTAATACTTCATGGGACTTCTCTCTAGGCTTCTTCCCATTGGTCCTCACGTTCACCTCATGATAAATTCCATTGGAAATTACCATTAATACACACCTCCTATCCTCATGGAATCTCCTCCTCCAGAATACCTTTGGGAACTATATGAATATCTTATTAACATTTCAAACTGAGGTCATCGTGACTCAAGATTAACTATAGGAAGAAGTTAATATCCCATCAGATTCTTTATTTGGATTTACTTGCATTTGCATCCCAAAACCTTAGCCCATTGGAACATACATGTATTATTATCAAGAAATTTCCCCTTCTAGACTTTATCATCATACTTTCCCCTTTGAGAAATTTCCTCATTGGGACTTTATCATCGGACATGCAAAATGGGGTGTATATTTTATTATTTTATTCCAAGAATTATCATTGTGGAATTACTTTGGTGAATTTCTTTTATAGTGGAGATTGACTTTGACCTACCATGCATTTTTTTCGAAATATAAATTTGTATTATCTTTATTATTTTATTATATGAGATTTTGTTTTTATTATTTTATTTTCCATAGTTGGACTTTTTAATTTTCCCGACCATATTTTTATATTTTCATTTTTTTATTTTTAATTAAAAAAATATTTTATTTTTATTTTTAAAATTTTGTTTTTATTTATTTATTTTTAATTTTATTTACATATTTATTTAATTCAATTTTTATTATTCACGGTTTAATATTCCAATCTGATTGGACTTTTATATTAGGATTCACCATCGATATTTACCATCGGATCGAGAATTCTTCATCGGGGTTTTTACATACCACATATTTCTTTGTTTCTTGAAGCCCAAATGCTTGAACTTATGTTGAGTTTCACACCATCAAGATTTCACCCATTGAGTTTTGGCATATCGATATCTACCATATTAGGATCTACCATACCGGGTTTTCACCTATCGATACTTTCATATATTGGAATTACTTTGACTTGGATTATTTTATTGTTTTTCAGATTTGTGAGTTTATTTATTTATTATTTTATTTTCTATTTGGATTTAGGGTCAAAAAGTTAACTTGTGCTCAACACTCCATACCTCCTCTAGCTCCACATACAAATTACCATGGGAGTAAAAACAAAATATCAACCCCTTTCAATCCCTTCGCATAATTCATGTGGGATAAATGATTAAGCTTATAAGATCAATGATTATGATTTACCCTGAGATTAGATTGTTGGTTGATTAGTGCTCACTTTCAAGGGCCATAACTCGAGTTTCAGAAGGCTAAATTGGGTGCAGGATGGCTTGTGGAAATATGGAGTGAAGAACATGTTAGAATAATTATTTCTTCTTGATTAACAATAGAAATTCCCAAAAAATTCAAGAAAAGAGGAGACACGATATTGCTTGGATATTGGCCATGTTTTTATTATTATTATTTATTTTTGTAGCCCATAACTCGAGTTTCTGAAGGCCAAATCAAGAAAACAAGATCTCATTGGAAAGATCAGGACTTAAGGAGTAATAAAAAAGAAATCTCTTTCCTAATTAACATTAATAAATTCTCATATTTTAATTAATACAACTACCAATATCTCATCTTTTACTCATATATAAATGAATTTATATATATTTTCATTATTGTCGCTTTGATAAGAATATGTAATATCCCCCAATAATAATATGCTAGATTTGTTGTCCAATGTAGTTCTGGTTATACTCTTTTTCCAAATACATGTGTTATTAAGCAGATTGAGGGATTTCTACCAACATTTTTCACATAACCCATAGATAGACAATTTGACAAACATGTTGCATCCAATATAAATACATCATAAAATAGAAGAGATAATATGGCACTTTATTAATAATGGAATCTTGATCATAAGATACAATGTGTAGGGTTTTTTTAGCAGTTGTGATAAATAAGAAAACATACAAAACTAAAAACCAAAACTTGATGTAGTTCCTTTATCTCTTCTAGAATATGGTTACTTCCCCAATTTGCAAGAGGGTTAACTCCAAAACTCCAAACCCTCTCCAAGATGATGCCCAAACATAAGATAAATCTCAAGTGAAGATCCTCCTCCTTTGTCTAGCTAGGGTGGATCTTGCACCACCAAAACTAAACTACAATGGAAGGGTTTTTCCAAAACCCTAATGAAAACCTTGGATCCAAGAGCACTCCAAAGAGATCAATCCAAACATAATGCCAAAGTGAAGTGCTACCCCTCCTTTTATCCTTCTTTTATGCCTGCTAGAACTTTCCCCTTTTTGACTAAATCAAATTGACCCTTATTCCCCTTTTACTTTCACCTTAAGATTAAAAGCCACTTTAATACTGTTTAAGTAACTTACTAATCTAAAGTTACTTTATTTCCTTAATGTAACTTTAAAAACATAACATATCCTAACTAAGTGACATTAAATAACCCCTTTTAAATCCCTTTTTATTCACTAACAAACCACATAAGTCATTTCCACCGCAGGACAGGGGAACCCAAAATTGGGGACATGACAAATCCTCCCTTCCCAAAGATTGCTTGTCCTCAAGCAATGCCATCACACCCATAGAAACACCAAACTGAACCGAATTGAAACTAATTATGATCCTAGGGTTCCAAACCAATCTAAAATATGCATAGCACCTACTTCCCACAATATTATCCTACAATGTGCTAACACCAACGGCCTCCTGAAGGCCAACGACTAGTAGGGAAATTGGGTAATATGAAGAATCAATACACCCCTTGTAGAATATCCCATCTAGGAAACCAATCCACTAATCCATATTAATAGGTTCCTAAGAGTAACAACTAGATCTCCCATCTATACCAAAAGGCAGGCTGTCAACCCATAAAATCCCAGGGTCCTAGGCCATCACCAGGAAGGACCCATCATACTTATATGCCACTATGATCATAAATATATGATCCTCCTGCCTAGAATTCATCATTTTCTCCTATAACCACAAGATATAATGTCTCAAAGGATCATCCCCACTATCGATGATCATATCCTACCAATGTATCTTAGTGAAGTCTACCAAAACAACTCTAAAATCAAACATCTAGGCATTGTAGTGCGTCATCCATAAAGTCCCTCCAGACAGACCTCTCTCAGACTAATCTATAAGTGGTAAGGTAAATAGGGTCCAAAAATAACTTGTATGATGTGAAGCACCATCTACTCACCACTATGATATGCTAGGTGATAACACCAGAATCCACATGACTACCTCTAATAAGATAGTAAATTAGAAGTTGTACAAACTTGGTCAACTCCTCAGAAGACCATTTATTCATGTGACCAAACCCAAACATCCAAAGAGTAAAATCCATAAGGAGAAAAATGTCCATATGATTTTTATTGATTGCCAAGATTTCAAACACTACAGTCCCTCTAATCATAACTATCTGACCACCATGCTCAAACTAGGTTCTCCTCTCCTAGACCCCCAAATTGCAATCTCTGATCTCACTATCCTAGATCATGTCTCTCCAAGGTATCTTAGTGACGTCAAAGCCTACCAATACATGGATAGAATCAATCCTAGGTATCATGAGGGAAAATCTACCTTGCCATATAGAAAAAGGATCAACAACTCCTCTCAAAACATCCCCATAATGATGCAGACTAATCACTATAACAACCTTGTCGATCACTCTCATCATCTAAAGAAATATATCATTTTGATGAATGCAAGGATCCCACCACCAAATTGGAAGTCCATCACTCCCAAATCTTGCTAAAATTTCTGTGAACCGATCCAATAAATTCTGAATCTCCTCCTATGCACTCTGCGCGCATATAACATGGTCAAAATGAAAGGCCTTTAACATGGCCACAATGCGACTTGTCTCATCCAATTGAATCAGGTGAAACTCCCATGTCTTGATGTATATAATGAAAGAATCAAATATGATCTGGATTTTATGAGCATAATTAAATGAATACATATTATTATTATTCTTAATAGAGAAACAAAATGATAAAAAAGATACAATAAAAATGGTTTCTATTCAATAAGAAAATGTGTTGAAACTGTAAAATGCAATGGAAAACAAGCTTGCTATAATGGTGGCGTCTTATCTCTAAGAAGAGATGTAATGGTTGCGCTCATTCGCAAGACGATGGTTATAATGAGGCTTTCCAAGAATTTTTACAATAAACAGGAATTCCAAAACCCTAGACATCCAAAAATCTAACCCTAGGAGATGAAGCGCCAAAAGTCATGTGGGCCCCATTGGGGTAAGTTAGTACATCAACTTCTCGAGGTAGTAAAGTTTGCATATGATCTTCGTTTTAGGCGCACAATAGCCCATTGGAAAGGTTTATTCAAGGGATAAAAAAGTTTCCTTTAGACTTTAAATCCTTCTATATTTTGACTATGGTGATCCCTAAAAACACTGTTTAGGGCCTCAAAACGACCTCGGAAGTCGGGGACCCGAAAACTAGAAAAAAACTGCCAAACTGGAAAACTGCCAAAATGAGCCATTTGGAATAGGTGGGAGGCCACCAAAATACATTTGGATCAATCCTCACCCTTACGAAGAAATGGTCTCCATTGCATTGAGTTCCCCCATTAGATGAGGAAATTCTTGTTGAATTTGGCCCCAAGTGAGCCACTTGCCTTGGTGTAGGAGTTGCCTTGCTTTGACAACTTGGTAAAGTTGGATCCTTTGCTAGTGAGTGCCCTTGACCTATGTTTCCACGATGTCATCAATGTATTCTTGTTTCATGCAGTTAGAGTTGAAATCTATGGGTTTCAACTATTTTTCTATCTTCGAGGTGTCCAATAATGGTGGGAAATATGGCTGAAGAAGATCTATGTTGAACACTGGGTGCAGGCCAAGGAAAGGGGGAATGTTGAGCTCAAAATAATTTTCACCCATAACCTTGGTGATGGTGTAATATTCATAATGGATTGTGTGAAGCTTCCAATGGGGCCTTGTAAGGAATTCTTTCAGCATGTGCAACCACACTTTGTATCCAACCTGAAACTTATGTGGCACCTAGTGTTGATCAAAGCTGCTTGTACTTGGCATTGGACTTCTATAAAATATCCTGAACCTGTTGGCGGATGTGCTAGATCCTCTCAATAAAATGGGAGGATTTGTCTGCTTCAGTTGGAGCAGGAGATGAGTCGGTCGGGGTGGCTACAAGAGGTAGTGCAACATCCATGGGACCCAATGGTTGTAATACCAACCCAACCTGAAAGGGGATGTGGTCAATTGAGCTATGTAGGGCTCATTTGTATCTATGTTGAACATAGGGAAGAATCTCATCCCATGTTTTGGGGTTCTTGGAATTGTACATGCGTAGAATATGCATGATCATCCGATTGACGAAATCAGTTTGGCCATCTGTATGGGGGTGGAATGCAGTGGATTTGGTGAGATTGGTGTCCAGTAGTGACCAAAGGCTCGACCAGAATGTGCTAAGGAATTGACTGTCCCAATCTGAGACAATGGTTTTTTGGATTCCAAAATGTACCCATACTCATTCAAAGAAGAGCTTGAAAATGGCCTATGTTGTGATTCTCTTCTTGTAGGTGACTAGGATCTCCATCTTGAAAAAACGATCAACAACCAAAAAATAAAATTCATTTCCCCTCTTGGTGGATGGAAGGCCTGGCATGTAGTTCATTGAGATGGATTCCCATGGCCTATCAGGAGTAGGAAGGGGGGTGTACAGGCCCTATTTTTTAGTGATCAGTTTGGAAATAGCGCAAGAAATTCAAGACGTGATATACTTATTGACATCCTGTCGAAGTTTCATCCAACATAAATGTTTCTGCAACACTGCCATTGTCTTTTCGATGCTAAAGTGTCCTGCCACCCGACTGTAGTGGTCTTCCCAAATCAACTTCGGTCGCTCACTTGATGGAACACAAAGATGGCCCATTCATCACAATATCCCGTCTTGAAGATGGAAATTAACGAAAATTGAGTTTGCACCCAACATTTGGTATGTGGTGGTGAATTCAGGGTTTGTCTGATAGAGTTTGGGCTATTCAAAGGCCTTGTGGCCACAAGATTCTAGCACCATGGTGAGTGTCGCGACTGAAGGTCGGCTAAGTTAATCAACAACTCAGTTGGTACTACCTATATTATACTTGATGTTGAGGTGGAACTTTTGCGAGTATGTGGACCACTTCTAATGGCGACCATTCTGCAATTTGCCTTGTGTTTGCATGAACTACAGTGGCTTATGATCCATGTGTATGACTATCTCCTTCTCGAGAATGTAATGTCTCCACTGGTGGTAGGCTTGCATAATGGAGTATATTTCTTTTTCATAAGTAGGGTACTTACGGAAAAGATATGATAGTGTCTCACTATGATAGGCCATGTGGTGGTCGTGCTGAGTGAGAAATGCACCCACAACATAGTCTGAAGCATCTGTCTTGATATCAAAGGGATAATGCAGGTCTAGTAATGAAAGTAATGGGGATGATCATAAGAGATTATTTATATCATTGAATGCTTGTTGTTGGGACAGGATCCACACAAATGTTTCCTTCCCACAATCCCTGGTTACTTGGCTGAGGGCCCATGCAATATGGGATAATCCCAACACAAACATTCGAAAGAAATTGGCAAGGCCTAAGAAGATATGAAGCTCAGTGAGTGTGGTTGGGTCTGGCCAGTCATGGATGACCTGGATATTGGTTGGATCCACATGAAAACCATGCCTATCCATGATGTATCCTAGGTACTAGACCATGTCCATGTCGAAGGAGAATTTTTCCAGGTTGGCATATAGCTTGTGTTGCCGTAGGGTGTGCAGAACCTGTTGAATATGCTGCAAGTGTTTCACCCAAGTCTTATTGTAGATGAGGATTTGATCCAGATACACCACTACAAAAGTATTGGTGAAAGGTCACAGGATATTTTCCATCATCCTCATGAATGTTTCTGGAGAATTTTTCAAACCAAAGGGCATGAACAACCATTCAAATATACCTTCTTTTGACTTGAAGGAGGTCTTCCATAAATCTGTCTATTCTATGGGAACTTGGTGGTAGCCATAATTTAGATCAATCTTAATGAATTATTTGGCCTCCTTGAGATGATCAAGGAGATCGTCGATTCATGGAATCTGGTATTGGTTCCTAACTATGATTTTATTTATGTCCTGATAATCAATGCAGAGTTGCTAGGTCTCGTCTTTCTTCTGCACTAGCACGATGGGCCTCCCACAAGGATATGATTTGGGAAGAATGTGCCCCTTGTGGAACATTTCTTAGATCTGTCACTTAATCTCATTATTCTCCAAAAGAGAGTGATGGTATACTAACCCATTGGGCAGTGGTGCATGGGGGGTCAGATCGATGGGATGCTTGACCTGATAGTGTAGAGGTACCCCGATAGGTGAGGAGAAGATATATTTGTATTCTACCACAACCTTGTCCACTTGATTCCACTGTGTGGAGAGGTCAGCCGTGGAGGCCCTGGATGTGGCTGCAATATTTCACTCACTCTAAGAGAGAATCACGAAGAAGATAAAATTCCTAACCTGAGAGATGACCTTTCTGCATTACTTGGCAGAGATCAAGGAAATAACACTAGGTGGGACTGCCTCGAGTATCCTGTATAATTTCCTATTCAAAGTAATAATAACACTGTGAGTCCTAGACTCATATACATCATGACATTTCCATAAATAAGTTTGGCCCAAAAGAACATTAAAAAATTCTAAGGGCTTGATGTCATATGACATGCAACATTGTTGGCTGATGCAGAGATCACTTCCTTGGAGGATCCATCCAATGGTGTAGGGATGCAAGTGTGGTGTTATCAGCAGGGCTAGCCACGTAATGAACTATTATGAGATGAGGTTCTTATGGATACCTCTATCAATGATAAATTTCAACGGGGTGGATTTTACCTACATCTGGGAATGAAAGAGATGGTTTCCTTCTTCTAGCTCTTCTGGTTCACCGGGTTGGACCTTTGTCGTAGAAACAATGGAACTGGTTTCCATGTCAATGATCCATATCCCCCTTTTTGGTTCTTACTCAGATTCAGAACCCACATCTGATTAAGAGGCTTTCACCTCAGCCACCAACGATTTGTTTGATTGGCAATCAACAGTGTTATTCCAAGGGCTCTTATGTAAATTGCAACACTTCTCGGTATCTTTATTTGTCTTTTCGGTGTCCTTCTTTCCTTGCGGTCTAGACTAGCTATCTTGAGGTTGTCGATATTTTCTCTGTCCTTTATTTTGTGGGTTTGGGCTTCCCTTTACTTTCTTTTTATGTGAGGGATTCCCAAGACCAAATTTCCACATCTTTTCTTTGATCTTTTCCTCGATTTTGACAACATATCGATAGGCCTCGGCCAAGGATGATATGTCCAAAAAATATATTTCGGCCTAGATGTATCTATGAAGACCACCACGATACTTGAGCACTAGATGTCGCTCAGAATATTTGATACCCATCTTGGTGGGAAAGTCATGGAAGATATTTGTGAACTCTGGCACTGCTTGGTCTCTTTCCTGCTGCAGTGTGGTCCATTTTGTATAAAGGTTGTCATAACTTCTGATAGGGTGGTATTTTTCCTTGATAGCATCCATAAAGGACTCCCAGGTGACCATGACTGTAAATAATAAGGTTTCCTCTGTTTCCTTTTTATCACAGAAATTCTCCCACCAATATTTGACATGGGGAGCAACTTTGAGGAGTGGAAATTCAATCTTTTCTCTGTTTGAAAAGTTATGGACAAAAAAATACCCTTCTGGAAGATTTAACCATTTGTCTACAACATATGTGTCTATATAACCTTCAAATATGGGAACATAAAATTTTATTTGTACCTTGAAGGGGGCATCACCTTTTCTCAACGAAGATGCATCGCTTGTTGGTAGTCGTCAAAGGATTTTCACAAAACTATCCATCATTTTGTTTCTTTGTTGTGTAAGGGATTCCTCGAGTAACACTTTGAAAGGATATCCTGTCCCATCGTATTTATTTTCTCCCACCATGAGAGGTCTCTTGGGCATGCGAGAGATGTTTTCCTCAAGAGAAACAAGCTCGAGACCCAATTCTTTGTACCTTGACCTCGTCGGGGACATGCATTAAGAACGACAAGGAGAAGACTGCTCTGATACCACTAATATAGATTTTATGAGAAGAAAGAAATGAATACATATTATTATTATTCTTAACACAAAAGCAAAAGGATAACATAGATACAGTAAAACCGAATTCTATTCAATAAGAAAATGTGCTGAAACTGTAAAATGCAACGAAAAACAAGCTTGCTAGAATGGTGGTGGCTTATCTCTGAGAAGAGATGTGATGGTTGTGATCATTCACAATAATATGGTTATAATGAGGTTCTCCAAGACTTTTTACAATAAAAAGGAATGCCAAAACTCTAGACATCCAAAAACCTAACCCTAGGAGATGAAGCGAAAAATTCGTGTGGGCCCCGTTGGGATAAGTTAGTACATCAACTTCTTGGGGTCGTAACTTTTGCATACAATCTTCGTTTTAGGTGCATGATAGCATGTTGGAAAGGTATATCCGAGGAATACACATGTTTCCATAAGAATATAACTCAATCTAAAATATAACTATGACGAGCCCTAAGAATGTTGTTTAGGGCCTCAAAACGACCTTGAAAGTCGGGGACTCGAAAACTAGAAAAAAACTGCCAAACTGGAAAAATGCCAAAATGAGCCAGTTGGAATAGGTGGGAGGCCATCAAAATCAAACTGGATCAAAATAATAGTAATATCTACCTCTTCCACTGCTTGCAATACTAGAAAGTGACTATTGTGTTGGTCAACCCCAAGGGTATGACCAAGAGATCATAATGAAGTCTAGAGGAATACCTGTGACTATCCTCCCCCTTATCCCTCATCTACTGACATCCAAGATGAATATCATTCATTGAGGAACATGTTTCTCCCTAAGGTTCACCCATCCACTCATCGATCCTCAAAAAATCTAGCTCAATGGTTTGAGCCTGCGCAGTCTTCTCATTGAGTGCATCCAATACCTGCACTGCAATCTTGTCGCTGATCATCCTTATGAAATCTGTATGATTTTGTACCATGTTCTTATTTTCATCTTCTTCTTGTGCAATGAAATTTGTTTCCCACTCTTGGATCAGTTCCATTTGAGCTTGGCACTCCTTCTTATGTGTTTGCGCGACTGAGTGCCTCCTGCATATTCTTCATATCCTATGCTCCTTTGACATGCTCCATGATCGACGTCATCCTTTGCCTCTGCTTGAGGTCCTGGATAGTTGTTCTTATCATTTCTTTCTCATGGTTCCACTATTGGACCTGTTGATCCTCTTCCAACTTTGTCCATATTTGTGTTGCCTTCTCAAACAAGTTTACCGCCACGTGGAATTTTTGCTCGATCTCCTTTATCTGTGTTGTTGCCTCCTGCTTCCTCTCCAACTTAACCTATGGCAGAGTGGTAGGTATGAGCTTCTCATGGAGGTGCTCGATCTCTTGCATGTATTGATTGATTGTTTGCACAAGCCGATCAATCTTCTGTGTCACTGTGAGCTCTATTGTCTACGCGTTCTTTGGAATTTTCTCATAGGCTACCTCCAATCCTTCTTCCAACCTATCTGTGCGGTATTTTTCATATTTGGTCTCAATATTGGCCTTCTCGAGTACCAATTCCAAATCATCATGACTATCCTTTGTTTGCTACAATTCCACTACGTCTGTGCGTGCGCGCGACTGTACCTACTGCGCGACACTGACTTGTTGTGTATCCATGTCATTACCAATAGTATTTGGGCCAAATCCTTCAAGGGTGTCTACCCCATAGTTTAATCCATGTGCAACATGTTGGGTGTGACATGAAATGTTGAGATCGGTTGTGCTGTCATCTAGATCCTATCCTTCTTGCTCGATCCAACCTCGGCTCCTATCTATGATGTTGTTGAAACTGATTCTATTCCATTTCTGGCCCTCTATGTTTCTTTGATTTGCTCAAGGATCTATCTCATGTCTGCCAGTTCATCCTGTATTCTATGCCTTTGGCATTAAGCTTCATCAAATTTCTCCGATGTACGGTCCTAGACCATGTGGGCTACGAGGTCCGCGTCATCCTCTGTGATTGTGTATTTTGGTGGTGTTCTATGTGCCTTAGATTTCTTGCGCACATCCTCCATTTGTATGATTGATCTCTTGGTTTGGTCTTGCTCCTACTGAGTAGCACTTGATGTGGTTCCCTATGCTGTCTCAGTCTATTTCTCATGTTCCTGTGGTGCCTGGGTGTTGTTCTTCTTCCTCGCCTGGGTTCCTTTCTTGAACATAACTCCTTTATTCTGTTGCACATGGGTCTGACTTGTCCTTGTCTTCTTAGGCACCGTTATCTCTTCTGCATGTGTCTATTCCTGCTCTACCTCTACCTCCATATCTGCGAGCATCTCTTGATTCAGGACTGGAATCCTCCAGTCCTCATTCCAATCCTTGATGGCCATCTCTATGTCCTCTTCCTTGATGAAGTAGCGCAGTTGTAGCCATTGATTGTCAAAATCCTTCTACGCTTGGATCCACATTTCATGTCTAGTTTCTTTGAAGTTGGCTATGCCCTGATACTGGGCGACCACTTTCGACGCAACCTGCCAAGTGTTGGCGATTCTCTCTTATAGGTCGTTATGATATGCTTCGAACATGGCTACGTTCTTCTTTCTATTCTTGTGGTCTCAAGCACACCCCAATGATAAGTATCGCACTGCGTGGAAAGGATTGGGTCTTGCAGAAAGGAATGAATACTTAGGTTCCTTCCATCCGATCAAGGAAATCAGGATGAGTAGCCATGAATAGTGAAATTTTGTCCCCAGATCTTATGCGTCCTTCCAGTCTTCTAGAAACAGATTCAAAAAATATGGAGCCCAACTGAGTGTGATTCCCTCTGAACACTGTGATGCAGCTGTGAAAATCCTAGCAAGGACTTCCTCCTTGTGACATTTCTTGCATAACGTGCATGCCATAATTTTTGTGTCCATTATTGTCGCTGTGTCTTTAATATGCTTGATTATTATTCCACACAACCCCCTTTCTGTACCATACTTATTCTTCATTTCCTTGACCAGTTCCTTATCCTTTGTCTTTTCCTCAAGGAACTGCGTGGGTGCCTCCCCCCGTGATGGCAGCCCTGTGATGTATGCAATGAGCTCTACGTCTATTGAGACAAGTTGTTCCATCCATAGGTATCCTCCGTGGGTGACTTCCATCAACTTCTTGACATAGTTGTTTGCGTGTTGGCCCCTCCCAAAGTGTGGGATGTCTAATAGTCCTAGAATCCCATTTTTGGCCAGTCCAGTTGCCCACTAGCTTTCTTGGTTAATTGGTTCACCAAAGGGTCCTACACACACAATCTCTAGATATACTTTCTTGGAAAACTTCATAAACATGTCTGTGTCTGTCACATCATGGTTTGAGTACCTCAATTTCTCCACATGGCCTAACATATTTCCTGCGATACGTACCCCTTCTGGAATGCATGATAAGACAATGTCTGTGGCGGCATGCTTGCACGATGATCTTGGTACTATTTGTTTTCCCTTCCGCTGTGGTGGCTGAAACAAGGTTCCAACATCCATTGTTCTCTCTCCTACATACTCATCTTCTTGGTCGGTGACATCTTCCACTATGCTCTCCTATGGTTGTTATGGCATGGTTGTGTGCAACATTTTTGGAATGGTCGTTTCTGCCTAGTTTGGGACCATCCCATTAACTTTTGTGGATTCTTCATGGTTTTCGGGGTGCAAATAATTTCCTACATCCTCAGCCTATTGACCCTATCCCCCTTCTGGCCCATCAATGTACATTCCCATTGGTGTTGTCTTCTGGGTTTCCTACATGATAGGTGTGGGGCTTCCTGGTGTCATATCAGACGACAAGATTTCATCCACATTGACGAATTTTGGAGGATGAGGTGGTTGTTGTTCACTTCCATTTGGTTTTGGTGGTGGTCTGAAGTTGTTGTGCGATCGTCTGCAATTTTGGCTCGGATCTCCTAGTTTGGGTGGTGCCATGGTGTTAACGATGTTATCTGCCAAGCTTAGTGGCCTCTATAACCTCTACAACTTCTCTCTCTACTTTGTATATTCTATTGCCCTATGCTTTTCTCGATATTACAATAACCCTTTCAATCCTCGCGTGCTTCCATTATATAGAAATTGGGTGAAAATTCTCGGAGACGTTACCCATTGTGCATTTTAAATGAAC
>JASDQU010105304.1:57695-72023 GCA_032191745.1 Picea mariana
TGGAACAAAGAGATGGCCCAGTCATCACAATATCTCGTCTTGAATATGGAAATTAGCGACAACTGAGTTTTCACCCAACATTTGGTATGTGGTGGTGAATTCAGGGTTTGTCTAATAGAGGTTGGGCTATCTAGAGGCCTTGTGGCCACAATATTCTAGCACCATGGTGAGTGTCGTGACTGAAGGTTAGCTGAGGTAATCAACGATTCAGTTGGTACTACCTATATTATACTTGATGTTGAGGTGGAACTGTTGCAATTATGTGGACCACTTCTAATGACATCCATTCTGCAATTTGCCTTGTGTCTGCATGAACTGCAGTGGCTTATAATCTGTGTGTATGACTATCTCCTTTTCAAGAATGTAATGTTTCCACTGGTGGTAGGTTTTCATAATGGAGTACATTTATTTTTCATAATTAGGGTACTTATGGAAAACATATGATAGTGTCTCACTATGATAGGCCATGTGGTGGTCGTGCTGGGTGAGAAATGCACCCACAACATAGTATGAAGCATCTGTCTCGATATCAAAGGGATAATGTAGGTCCAGTAATGAAAGTAATGGGGATGAGCATGAGATATTCTTTAAATCATTGAATTCTTGTTGTTGGGACTCCACACAAATGTTTCCTTCCCACAATCCCTAGTTACTTGGCTGAGGGCCCATGCAATATGGGAGAATCCCAACACAAACATGCAAAAGAAATTGGCAAGGCCTAAGAAGCTCTGAAGCTCAGTTAGTGTGGTTGGGGCTGGCCAGTCATGGATGACCTGGATATTGGCTAGATCCACATAAAAGCCATGTCGATCCATGATGTAGCCTAGGTACTAGACCCTGTCCATGTTGAAGGAGAATTTTTCCAAGTTGGCATATGGCTTGTGTTGTCACAGGGTGTGCAGAACCTGTTGAATATGTTGCAAGTGTTTCTCCCAAGTCTTGTTGTAGATGAGGATTTGATCCAGATACACCACTTCAAAAGTATTGGTGAAAGGTCACAGGATATTTTTCATCATCCTCATGAATGTTTCTGGATCATTTTTCAAACCAAAGGGCATGACCAACCATTCAAAAAGACCTTCTTTTGACTTGAAGGAGGTCTTCCATAAATCTATCTATTCTATGGGAACTTGGTGGTAGCCATAATTTAGATCAATCTTAGTGAAGTATTTTCCCCCCTTGAGATGATCAAGGGGATCGTTGATTCATGGAATCTGGTATTGGTTCCTGACAATGATTTTATTTATGTCCTGATAATCAATGCAGAGTTTCTAGGTCTCATCTTTCTTCTGCACTAGCATGATGGGCCTCCCACAAGGATATGAGTTGGGAAGAATGTGCCCCTAGTGGAACATTTATTAGATCTGTCACTTAATCTCATCAATCTCCAAAACAGAGTGATGGTAGACTGACCCATTGGGCAGTGGTGCACCAGGGGTCAGATCGATGGGATGCTTGACCTGATAGTGTAGAGGTACCCCGATAGGTGAGGAGAAGATATATTTGTATTCTACCACAACCTTGTCCACTTGCTTCTGCTGTGTGGAGAGGTCAGCCATGGAGGCCCTGGATGTGGTTGTAATATTTCACTCACTCTAAGAGAGAATCACAAAGAAGACAAACTTCCCGACCTGAGAGATGACCTTCCTGCCTTACTTGGTAGAGATCAAGGAAATAACACTAGGTGGGANTATATAATTTCCTATTCAAAGTAATAATAACACTACGAGGCCTAGAATCATATACATCATGACATTTCCATAAATAATTTTGTCCCAAAAGAACATTAAAAACTTCTAAGGGCTTGATGTCATATGACATGTGACACTGTTGGCTAACGCAGAGATCGCTTCCTTGGAGGAGCCATCCAATGGTGTAGGGCTGCAGGTGTGGTGTTGTTAGTAGGGCTGGCCGCGTAATGACCTATTATGATATGAGGTTCTTCTAGATACCTCTATCAATGATATTGTACGGGCAGGCTTCAAATAGAAGAGCATCGTTGGACGGGCTTCCATACAGCATTGCCCATACATTCATTGATAGATTGTAACATGTACCGAACATAGAATATTCTTTTGACCTTGATCCGGATATGAGAGAACCTTGATACTGGATATTAGGGGAGAAGGAAGCTGGCCTAGGTTCTTTTATAACTTACAATGGATCCTTGCTTGGGGCCTTACGAATCAACCTACAAGAAATGGTGAAAATGACGCATTTAAAACGTCGACCCTGCTTCTCATTGCGGTTCCCTCCGAACTCATGTCCCTGAGAGCACTTCGCAGCACCTCCGGTACCCGCAGTGGGGGTTCGCTTCTACCACATTTATCCTCCCCAGTCGTTTCGGTTCGATCCGTGCACCTACGACTTTGAAGAACAGTGGCCATCTCCAAGTCCCAGTCTTCTCCAATTTTCTTCTACTAGTAGCTATGATTGAGGGACTAGCCTGTCTATTGTTTCCTCTTCACCTTTATCCATGGTCACTACCAGTTCCATGGGCTCTAGTTCTTTAGTTTTTCATTATGATGAAGAGATTCTAGAAGACCTCAACGCTCCTGACTACCCATGGGACGATATGCATCACCGTTCCTACTTTTCACCTCATGATGCATTTTATCCTCAGAATCCCTGCAATGGGGTGGCTTTTACCCACATCTGGGAATGAAAGAGACGCTTGCCTTCTTCTAGCTCTTTTGGTTCACCAGGCTGGACCTTTGTGGTAGAAACAATGGAACTAGTTTCCATGTCAATGATCCATCTCCCCCTTTTTGGTTCTTACTCAGATTCAGAACCCGCATATGATTAAGATGCTTTCACCTTAGCCACCAACAATTTCTTTGAGTGGCAATCAACAATGTTATTCCAAGGGCTCTTATGGAAGTTGCAACACTTACCAGTATCTTTATTTCTCTTTCCAGTGTCCTTCTTTCCTTGTAGTCTAGACTAGCTATCCTGAGGTTTTCGATATTTTCTTTGTCCTTTATTATGTGGGTTTGGGCTTCCCTTTACTTTCTTTTTATGTGAGGGGTTCCTAGGACCAAATTTCCACATCTTTTCTTTGATCTTTTGCTCGATTTTGACGACATATCGATAGGCCACGACAAAGGATGATATGTACAAAAAATATATTTTGGCCTGAATGTATCTATGAAGACCACCACAATACTTGAGCACTAGATGTCGCTCAGAATATTTGATACCCATCTTGGCGGGAAAGGCATGGAAGATATTTGTGAACTCTAGCACTGCTTGGTCTCTTTCCTACTGCAATGTGGTCCATTTTGTATAAAGGTTGTCATAACTTCCGATAGGGTGGTATTTTTCCTTGATAGCATCCATAAAGGACTCCTAGGTGACCATGAATATAAATAATAAGGGTTCCTATATTTCCTTTTTATCACATAAATTCTCCCACAAATATTTGACATGGGGAGCAACTTTGAGAAGTGGAAATGTAATCTTTTCTCTATTCAAAAAGTTATGGACAAAAAAATACCGTTCTGGAAGATTTAACCATTTGTCTACAACATATGTGTCTATCTAACCTTCAAATATGGGAACATAAAAGTTGATTTGTACCTTGAAGGGGGCATCGCCTCTGATCGACGAAGATGCATCGCTTATTGGTAGTCGTTAAAGGATTTGCACAAAACTATCCATAATTTTGTTTCTCTGTTGCATAAGGGATTCCTCGAGTAACACTTTGAAAGGATATCTTGTCCTGCCGTATTTATTTTCTCCCACCATGAGAGGTCACTTGGGTATGCAAGATATTTTTTCCTCAAGAGAAACAAGAACGAGACCCAATTCTTTGTACCTTGACCTTGTCGGGGACATGCATTAAGAACAACAAGGAGAAGACTGCTCTGATACCACTAATCTAGATTTTATGAGAAGAATGAAATGAATACAGATTATTATTATTATTAACACAAAAACAAAAGAATAACATAGATATAGTAAAATTGATTTCTATTTAATAAGAAAATGTGCTGAAACTGTAAAATGCAATGAAAAACAAGCTTGATAGAATGGTGCTGGCTTATCTCTGAGAAGAGATGTGATGGTTGTGATAATTCACAATAATATGGTTATAATGAGGCTCTCCAAGAATTTTTACAATAAAATGGAATGCCAAAACTCTAGAAATCCAAAAACCTAACCCTAGGAGATGAAGCGCCAAAAGTCATGTGGGACCTGTTGGGGTAAGTTAGTACATCAACATCCTGGGGTCATAACTTTTGCATACAATCTTCGTTTTAGGTGCATGATAGCTCGTTGGAAAGGTATGTCTGAGGAATACACATGTTTCCATAAGAATCTAACTCAATCTAAAATCTAACTATGACAAGGCCTAAAAACATTGTTTAGGGCCTCAAAACGATCCCGAAAGTCGGGGACCCGAAAACTAGAAAAAAAGTACAAAACTAGAAAAGTGCCAAAATGAGCTAGTTGGAATAGGTGGGAGGCCACTAAAATCAATCTGGATCAAAATAATAGTAATATATACCTCTTCCATTGCTTGCAATACTAGAAAGTGACTATTGTGTTGGTCAACCCCAATGGTATGACCAAGAGATCATAATGAAGTCTAGAGGAAGACCTGTGACTATCCTCCCCCTTAGCCCTCATCTGCTAACATCCAAGATGAATATCATTCATTGAGGGATATATTTCTCCCTAAGGTTCACCCATCCACTCACCGATCCTGGGAAAATCTAGCTCAATGGTTTGAGCCTGCACGGTCTTCTCCTTGAGTGCATCCAATACCTGCACTGCAATCTCGTCACTGATCATCCTTATGCAATCTGTTTGATTTTGTGCCATGTTCTTCTTTGTATCTTATTCCTATGCAATGACCTCTACTGATCACTCTTGGATCAGTTCCATTTGATCTTGGGACTCCTTCTTCTATGTCTGGCGATTGAGTGCCTCCTACATCTTCTTCATATCCTGTGCTCCTTTGACACGCTCCGTGATCAACATCATCCTCTGCCTCTACTTGAGGTCCTGGATAGTTCTGCTTATCATTTCTTCCTTTCGGTTCCACTATTGGACTTGTTGATCCTATTCCAACTTCATCCATAGTTGTGATTCCTTCTCGAACAAGACAACCGCCACGTGGACTTTTCGCTCGATCTCTTTTATTTGCATTGTTGCCTCCTGCTTCCTCTCCTCCTTAACCTCTGGCAGAGTGGTAGGTATGAGCTTCTCATGGAGGTTCTCGATCTCTTGCATGTATTTATCGATTTTTTTCACAATCTAATCAATCTTCTGTGTCACCGTGAGCTCTATTGTCTGCACGTTCTTTGGAATTTTCTCATAGGCTATCGCCAATCCTTCTTCCAACCTATCCGTGCGGTATTTTTCATATTTGGTCTCGATCTTGGCCTTCTCGAGTACCAATTCCAAATCATCCTGACTGTCCTTTGTCTACTGCAATTCCACTATGTCTGTGCATGCACACGATTGTACCTCCTGCACAACACTGACTTGTTGTTTATACATGGCCTTGGTTGGTATCCATGTCATTACCAATGGTATTTGGGCCAAATCCTTCAAGGGTGTCTGCCCCACAATTTAATCCATGTGCAACATGTTGGGTGTGACATGAAATGTTGAGCTCGATTGTGCTGTCATCTAGATCCTATCCTTCTCGCTCGATTCAACCTTGGCTCCTATCTATGATGCTGTTGAAATTGATTCTATTCCATTTCTGGCCCTCTGTGTTTCTCTGATTTGCTCAAGGATCTATCTCATGTCTGCTAGCTCATCCTGTATTCTATGCCTTTGGCGTTGAGCTTCATCAAATTCCTCCAATGTATGGTCCTGGACTATATGGGCTACGAGGTTTGTGTCGTCCTCCGTGATCATGTATTCTAGTGGTGTTCTATGTGCCTTAGACTTCTTGTGCACACCCCCCATTTATATGACTGATCTCTTGGTTTTTCCTTGCTCCTACTGAGTAACACTTGATGTGGTTCCCTGTGTTGTCTTAGTCTATTTCTCATGTTCCTATGGTGCCTGGGTGTTTTTCTTCTTCCCTGCCTAGGTTCCTTTCTTGGAAACAACTCCTTTATTCTATTGCACATGGGTCTGACTTGTGCTTTTCTTCTTGGGCCTCCATATCTGCGAGCATCTCTTGATTCAGGACTAGAATCCTCTAGTCCTGATTCCAATCCTTTATGTCCATCTTTATGTCCTCTTCCTTGATGCAGTAGTGCAGTTGTAGCCATTGATTGTCAGGATCCTTCCGCACTTGGATCCACATTGCATGTCTAGTTTCTTTGAAGTGGGCTATGCACTGATATTGGGCGACCACTTCCGACGTAACCTGCCAAGTGTTGGTGATTCTCTCCTATAGGTCATTATGATATCCTTCGAACATGGCTACATTCTCCTTTCTATTCTTAGGGTCTGAAGCACACCCGAATGATAAGTATCGCACTGCGTGGAAAGGATTGGGTCTTGTGGCAAGGAATGAATACTTAGGCTCCTTCCATCCGATCAAGGCAATCAGGATGAGTAGCCATGAATAGTGAAATTTTGTCCTTAGATCTTATGCATCCTTGCAGTATTCTAGGAATAGATTCAACAAATATGGAGCCCAGCTGAGTGTGGTTCACTCCGCACACTGTGCTACAGTTGTGAAAACCCTAGAAAAGATTTACTCCTTGTGACATTTCTTGAATAACTTGCATGCCATAATTTTTGTGTCCATTCTTGTCGCTGTATCACTAATATGCTTGATTATTATTCCACGCGACCCCCTTTCTGTACCATACTTCTTCTTCATTTCCTTGACCAGTTCCTTCTCCTTCGTCTTGTCCTCAAGGAACTACGCAGGTGCCTCCCCCCATGATGGTAGCCTTGTGATGTATGCAATGAGATATACGTCTATTGAGACAAGTTGTTCCGACCACAGGTATCATCCATGGGTGGATTCCATCAACTGCTTGATGTAGTTGTTTGTGTGTTAGCCCCTCCCAAAGTGTGGGATGTCTAATAGGCCTAGAATCCTAGTTTTGGCCAGTCTAGCTACCCATTGGTTTTCTTGGTTAATTGGTTCACCAAAGGGTCCTACACCCACAATCTCTAGATATAATTTCTTGGAAAACTCCATAAATGTGTTTGTGTTTGTCACATCATGGTCTGAGGACCCCAATTTCTCCATGGGGCCTAACATATTTCCCGTAATACGTACCCCTTCTGGAATGCACGACAAGACAATGCATGTGGTGGCCTACTTGCATGATGATCTTGGTACTGTTTTTTTTCCCTTCTGTTGTGGTGGATAACTCGAGGTTCCAACCTGCATTGTTCTCTCTTCTGCATACTCATCTTCTTGGTCGGTGACATCTTCCACTATGCTCTCCTGTGGTTGTTCTGGCGTGGTTGTGTGCAACATTTCTGGCATGGTCATTTCTGCCTAGTTTGGGACTATCCCATTAACTTTCGGGGATTCTTCAGGGTTTTCAGGGTGAAAATGATTTCCTACATCCTCAGCTTATTGTCCCTATCTCCCTTCTGGCCCATCAATGTCCATTCCCACTGGTGTTTTCTATTGGGTTTCTTCCATGATAGGTGTGGGGCTTCCTGGTGTCATATCGGGTGATGAGATTTCATCCACATTGATGAATTTTGGAGGTTGAGGTGGTTGTTTTTCACTTCCATTTGGCTATGGTGGTGGTCTAAAGTTGCTACGAGGTCATTTGCAATTTTGGCTCGGCTCTCCCATTTTGGGTGGTGCCATGGTGTTAACGATGTTATTCGTCAAGCTTAGTGGCCTCTATAACCTCTACAACTTCTCTCTCTACTTTGTATATTCTATCGCCCTATGAATTTCTTGATTTCACAATAACCCTTTCAATCCTAACATGCTTCCATTATATAGAAATTGGGTGAAAATTCTCGGAGACGATACCCATCGTGCGTTTTAAATGAACTGACGATTCCCACATAATTTCCATTGATCTCCCTTTCTGTCACTAGTTGGTGCGATTAATGTGGCATCCCGTCAATCGTTTATGTAATTTGAGTTTGATAGCCATCATCCATTAGTGCTTTATTTGATGTACTCACCATTCCCATTGTTTTCGCATTTTAGTGACTATTGGTCTTTTCTCTGTTGTGTTAGTGTTTCTGAGTGTGCGTACTTCATTCTCTTTTCTATGCATTATGCCTTTGACGTTGTTGTCTTTTTATGTTTGGTGTGGTAATTCCTTTCTTTTTTTTAAATTTCTGGGAGGTTGACTGTCCCTATATAGCTTGAGTCGACTCCCATTGATCATACCTCTGAGTTTTGTTCCTCCTAAATCTTTCAACTGTACAACTCCCCCATCTGTGACAATCTTTACTTCATATGGTCCTAACCATTGCATTTTGAGTTTTCTTTGGTGCTAAAGGGATTTACTGTCATACACCAAGACTAAGTCTCCTTCCTTGAAATATTTCCTTTTGATATCTCTTTCATGCCAAGCTTTGTCCCTTGCTTTCTGTACTTCTTGGTGAAACCCTTCTAGAATCCTATCTTCCTCCATGATCATCAACTGATTTAGTATTTCCTGTACTGTGCCCCATTCTATCATGTTTGTAATTGCTACTATACGCAGAATAGGTACCAAAAATTCTAATGGCACCACTTCTTTTTGTCCATACACCAATCTGAAGGGTGTCTGTCCTATCAACTTTTTACATGTGGTCATGTACACCCACAATACTGCTGGTATCTTTAAGTCCCAATCATCCCTATTAACGTTGCAGATCTTCGTCAGTGCATTTTCAAGGATTTTGTTAAAGGCTTCCACTATTCCATTTGCTTGAGGATGATATGGTGTACTCTTTTGATGATGAAATTCAAACTCCTCAGTCATAGCCTTAATATTACTCTTAATTAAATGAGTGCCTTGGTCACTCATCAAAATCCTTGGGAAACCAAATCTAGTGATCGCTTTCTCAAAANTTCTCAAACAAGAAGTGTGTTGTTGTCTTTGTGCTGTAATATTTTACTGGTGTTGCTTTCGCCCATCTTGTTAAGTATTTTGTCGCAGTGATAATGTACCTCACTCCTGACCTTTTTTCTGGTGGGTTAATTGGTCCCACAAAATATATGGCCCATTTATCAAATACTTGCAAGGTTACTTGTGGTTTGAGGGGCATCTCACCCCTTATATTCGATTTACCAACCCTTTGACATACATCACATTCCCGATAGTAGTCCTTTGAGTCTCTGTGCATGGTCAACCATCATAGTCTTGCGTGAAATATCTTCTACATGGTAGATTTTCCTACATAATGTCCTCCTGATATTCCCTCGTGGGCTTCTGCTAAGATCCTTGGTCTTTCATGCTCTAGCATAGATCTTATCAAGATGCTATCTACACCCATTTTGTATAAGTTCTGTGTGATCAATTGATAGTCTACATCTCCGACTGCCAGGTTTTTCTTCTGTGCAATGTTGAATTCCTATGGCACAACCCCTGTACTCAAGTATTGGATGAGGTCCACAAAGTATTCATCGACTATATGGACTGAAAATAACTATGCGTGGGGAAAGTTATCCTGTATACACATAGGTTCCTCCCCATTTTTTATCCTCGACAGGTGATCAGGTCTTGCGTTCAACTTTCCTGGTTTGACTATCACTTCGAAGTCAAATTCTTGGAACAACAATAACCATCTACAAATCCTCCCCCCCCAACACTAGCTTTTTGATGAGGTATTTGAGCACTGAATGGTTTGTTAAAATATTGAAATGTTTTCCCAATAAATAATGTCTAAACTTTTGAAGCGCATAGACCATCTCTAAGCCTTCTCTTTCTGTGGTATTATAATTTTTCTTCGATTCTGACAATTTTCTGCTAGAAAATGCTATCGGATGGTCCAATTCTCCTGCTCCTGGCTGTGCTAGATTAGCTCCAAGTGCTATGGCTGATGCATCTACATGTACATGGAATGTATTTTCCCAATCCAGGAATACTAGTATTGTTGCGATTGCCATCTTCTCTTTCAGGGTGTCCAATCTGTGCTGACAATCCTCATTCCACTTAAAATTTGTGTCTTTCCTTAGCAATTTCTCCAATGGAATAGTGATTTGCACATACCCCTTTATAAATTTCCTATAGTATCCTGTGTGTCCCAATGTCGCTCTCAATTGGAAGACTATTTTTGGTGGTGGTAGATTAACAATTATTGCAATCTTGGCAGGATCTACTAGGAAGCCTTGGTTGCATACTATATGGCCCAATAGTATTCCAAAAGGTGTTCTAAAGATGCACTTCTTGATATTTAATGATATCTGAAACTATCTGCATCTTTATAACATCATCCACAAGACCTCTACATGGTCTTTCAATAGACTATAGATTGTCCAATCGTCCATATATACCTCTAGGAACTAGTGGATAAACTCTTTAAATGCAGCTATGACTACTCTAGAAAATATTGCTGGTGCATTATTCAATCCAAATGGCATGATTGTATACTATTAGGATCCCCATTCTGTGGAAAAAGTGGTCTTGTATCTATCTTCTGGTGCTATCTTGATCTGATGGTATCCTGAGAATCCGTCGGTGAATGAATAAGCTTCATGTCCTCCTACATTCTCCAACACTTCATCTGTGAAGGGAGTAGGGAATAGGTCATGTAGGCACACATCGTTCAACTTCCTCAAGTCGATACATATTCTTATCCCCCCTGTTTTGTTTCTTGAACTACCATCGGGCTTATTCATTTCAATTCCTCTAATGGTTCTATGATTCCAAATTCTAACACCCTATCGATTTCGGCTTTGAATTTTTCCTTATATATGGGATTTAGTTTGTATGGTTGTTGTCTGATCAGTCTTTCCTCAGCTCTGAGTAGTATCTTCATTTCACCAAGCTCTCCTTATATTCCTTTAATTTCCATCAATGTTGTTGGGAATAGGTCATTGTACTCGCGCAGTAACTCTGCTATACTTTCCACTATTTTCTCATCCTAATAGTCTCCAATGATAGCCATTTTGGAATTCTGAGATGTCACAATGTTGACTTTCTTCACCTTGAACGATGAAAAAATTACTTCTTATTCCAGAGGTGGGCCTTCCACTTCTCTCTCTCCTTCAACTTTCTCAATCAGAATATCGCGCGGGTCATCTTCATCTGATGCTTCTCCCTGTACGTGGTAGAATCAAAATAATTCTTTGAATGCCTGTTTGTTTTGTTGTTGTTCTTTTGTCATGAGTTCAACTTCTAGTTCCTTAATGAATATCACCCTTGTGATTTGTTTAAGTGTTGCGTCTATGTTGGGGTTCTCATGCTCAAATGAGAAAGTGACTGTAAAGTTCTGCTATAGCACTGTCCAACTCATCATTCCTCTGCACAGTTCTTGGTCTGCATACCAGTTTGTTGGGATACCTTCTAATGTGTGAACAAAATGATGAGGCCATTCCTATGGTGGTTTCATCCTCCATAGCATTCTGCACTTCTCCAAGTGTTTTTCCAGTGCTCCTTGTTCGTCATATTTCTCTAGTGGGTTGCTTCCTTGTTCTGTGCCAAACCTGATGAGTAGTAACTATTTACATTGGTAGCAGTCTGTGACTATTTCTTTGTGCTATATCCAGGGCTAAGAGCCTCTGATTTTCTAATACTTTGTCTTTGTACTATATTAAGAATGCTTCTAGGTCATTCACTTCATGGAAGCTAGGCGGTTCTCTTATCTCCGTACCTACCCATCTTAATGCGTGGTCTATTCTTGCACATCTTCTTGTGGAAACTTCGTGTAACCTCTACTGCTAATTTTCTAAGCTTGTATCTGAGTTTGATGCACATTAGGTGATTCTTTTCCAATTGAGTACACCATATGCAGTTGGGTTCACGTAATCCTCATATCACATATTTTTTCTGTACAACTGGCTAATTTCCTCCAGGTCCAAGCAAGTAGGCTCTACAAATATTTCCCCTTCGGATGGGTCCAATGGCGGAATGACTCTGTATTCTCTAAATCGAAGGTCATCTTCTGCATCTTTAGGTTGATTATGGCATGGTTATCAAACGCCCAATACAAACCCAGTAATGTTGGATAAGGTGTTGTGCCATCCACTATTTCGATTACTTCAAAGTCAAATTTATTCCACACTCCATCTAGGTCTATTGTTACTCCTTTTAATATTCCAATTGGTAGAACTCTGTGTTGATTTGCTAGTTTCAGTGGAACAGGTGAATATCCTAATGTGTATTCTCCCATACATTACCATGTCTTATTGGGTAATACATTAACTTCAGATCCTAAATCCAGTATGATATCTTCCATGTTAAAATCTCCAACGTTGGCGTTCAACCTGAATTCCCTACTTGTTCTCCTCCTTATATGTGGGTGATTGATTTTTTTTTGTTCTAAATTTCCTTCTCCTTCTACGCTACATATATCTAGCATATTATGTAATACTTTAACATAGGATGGATCATTTAGTAGTCTAACACAGGATTGCAAAAAACCCTTAATGGTACTTACTTGTCCCATGGGTTGTGTTTATTTGATGTGATCCAATGATGGAGGCATATCATACTCTGGTACTTCCTTATTATGCTGCATGATTGATGTCGATGCAATGTCTGGTTTCACGAATTCTTGTTTGGTTTTCTTGAATATTTCCTTCTCATTCTACGCATCAAACTGCTTCTTTGGTTCGACATTCTTATTCACCCATTGGTGTTGTACTGAATCTTGTCTTAGTGCGTCTTTTCTTGTTTTATCTCCTCCCCATGTAACTACGTTGATGTTTCTCCCTTCATCCCTTGATTATGCTGAAATTCACTAAACATATTGATTTTTTTTATTCCTCTATTCCTAGATCTTCCCTAATAGTGTCGAACATTCTTTCGTGTCATGATCTGATGTGAAACAATACATACAGGTCACTGGTAGAAGTGGGAATTCTCTTGCATAGTGCCTTTGTTGTTGACAGTTGTGACATACCACTGGTCCTCTACATCTTCCAAAGCCTCCTCTTTCTCTACCTCCCCCTATGTAGCCAACTCGATCCCCTCGTGATGCATTATACTGAGGCACCTAGTTATATTTCGTGGTATTATAATGTGGCTGCGAGGTATTATACTGTTTTTGTGCAATGTTGTACATGGATGATACTTGTTTAAACTAAGGTGCATCTTGCCCGGTCATCATTGTTTCCTGCACCCTGTATGCATTGGATGCTCTTTCCCTCATCAAGTCCATGGTTATGCAATCTTTGTCATCGTGGCCTACTGAATTACAAAAGTTACAATATGAGATTTTTGGTATTGTCGGGTACTTCTGCATCATTGGGAAGTGGTATGGAACATGACCCAGTTTCTTACAGATATCGCACCATAGTCCTCCTGTTGGTAATGGATTTGGCATTCTCGTTGCCATGTATTGCGCGAGTGTTGGAAATTCATTTTTATAGTGTCCTTCTGCCCTACATGTGGTACACCATACAACTTATCTTCTGTCCTTGTTCTTGTTATTATTCAGCTGGAACATTAATTTATTTAGATCCTCTTTCAACTCCTCTATGGCTGGCTCTGTCTTCTGATATTAGTTCTCTTCTAGTTGTAGGGATGCTTGTAAAGCCTCTTCCTGTGTCTGAAAATTCTTTTGTCACAACAAAGACTTCAAGTGTGGTATTGGTAGTAGTGAATTGATGAACAAATTCCTATGTTGCATATCTGTCATGACATATTTTAGCTTCCCCTTCAATCATTTGAATCTATGGTCAAACTCCCATACAAATTCTCCTAGTTTTTTGTCTAATCTCAATCATCTCGTTCATGTATTGATCCTCTGAACTAGGATTCTGGAACTCATTTGTCAACTACTTCTTGATATTTCCAATCATTCTGGTTGTGCCTGGTGAACTATTTTAAGCTAAAATCATATACCAATACAGTTCGAATGCTTCTCCTTTGAATTCTAGTAACCTGATGGTTGGATCATGTCCTACCATTCTGAATGTTGAACTACTACCTCCGCGCAGTGTAGATACTTGACTATTTCTTACTGAAATGGCTCCCCTAGTTGTTTTTCCTTGTGTATATGTAATTCCTGCTGTCTTCCTTCTCCCAAAATTTAGTTTTCTAAATTGGGGTGTTCATCTTGGTGTGTTAGTCACACATGGGTTTATGGGTTCCACACTGACACTGATATGTATAGGAGTGTTTCCTTCTATTTCCTCTCTTAGACCTCTCTTCTTCATCTCATATGTTGCGTTCAGTATTTCCTCAATCTGCTCCACATTCCGGGGATCCTCTACCTCCTCTTCATCACTTTCCAAGCCTTCCCTCGTGGATACGACTCTCTTCTTGGTGT
>JASDQU010105304.1:87893-113290 GCA_032191745.1 Picea mariana
ATAAAGCTGACTAGGGTTCTTGTCTGAGTAGATGTTGGGCTACTAGTAACAGTACTCTGAAGACTCTGGTGGTTCTGACTATTCTAACTACTAAGTGTTGTTGGGACAATAGGAGGATTAATGTTACTTACCTCAGTAGTTCACGCAGTTCCTGAGGTGTTTGCTCGCGTTGGCACAGTTATTTAGCTTCCCCTTCTTCTGTTCTAGTGGGCTCTAGATGCTCTTCGTCAGTTAGATCTACCTCTTCTCCACTATAGAAACCTTCTTGTCCATAGTTTTTCTTAAACAAATTATCAAGGTGAACTCCTTGGAATACTTTCCCACTACACGTATGCCCTTCTTCTGTGTCACTATCGTTGTCCAAGATCTTGAACATTAGCCTTCTCAGGTTCGATCAATCTACTGTATCTTCAAGATGTGGTTTTCAAGCAAGAGCATCTTGATTCTTATCTTCAAGAAGTGCAAAAATTTTCCTCTGGGTCCCTTGAAAAAGTATCTCTTAGCTTGACTATACGATTCTATTTTGTCAACAACAAACTTAGTGATATACCCTCCGATGGTACTATCAAACCAGTGATCTACTGCTCTGGATACAGCATTGTCAACTCTCTTGACCTTCTGGATCAATGCTGGTGTCCAAACCATAGGGGGTCTAGATCTAATTTCAAACTGTGTGTCAGCTAACCTATCCAACCACTCATGTAACTCTTGATGGATTCCTCCAAATAAGATCTCGTGAATGTCGGTGAAGATGAATCTTTGTAGCCAATTTTTAGTGCTTATTTTAGGGTTCTTGTTCTGGGCTTTAGTGAAGTCCTTCTCTTGATCCTCTACCCACTTTCGAATCTCTGACTTCGATGGGAACCACCTTGAAATTCCCTTAAAAAGATTCTTGTCCCGGCAACGGAATCATTTGTTGGCACAGGGGCAGACCCAGGGTTCAACTCCAAGAGTGCACCAACAAGCCCTCGCTACTGGCCCTTTCAGCAGCACCTGCGAAGTAGATGCATTCTCACCCGAAGCAGTTATGAGGGGGTTGCAGGATAGAGATGTCTACAACTAGGGGAATATCAAGTGGTTCTTATTGCAACAACAACATAACATGCAACTATCATTAAACTAGCTAGATATTTCCTTCACAGCTATATATCTGATCTAATACAATAATGTAGATAAGAATGTAACAACATAAAAGCTCAAGGCATCAATCACACACACAAAAACAGATGTACGTGGTTCACCCTCTCTCTAGGTATATGTCCACAGAACTGTGATTATGATATATTAAGGTAAAGCTTACAGTTCTGATCTGCGCTCTTGGCTAGCAGACCCTCTCTCTTTGTCTCTCTTCCCTCCTGCGCACCCAGCTGTAGGACTTGATCTTCGCACCCAGCTGAAGATCTTACAATCCCAGAAGGCTCTCTCTCTCAACACTTTTCTCCCCCAATACGATAATCTCTCACCCAATAATAGAGCTAGATAAACAAAAATATCATACCAATACTCAATGACCAACCTGACCCAAGTTCTCTTGACCTTTATTTATACATTACAATACCTCACCGATAGCCTTAGGCTGAAACCTAGGTGCCAAAGCCCTAGAAGTCTAAAACCCTAGGTCAACTTGACCCTCTTTTTTCGGGCTTTGCCAGCTTGTATTTTCTTCCTTCCCACGTGGTGTTCCAAAGCATCCAACGATGGATTTTCCCACTTTCTAAGTCATCCTTGATCCCTCTCCCTTGCTGATCTATCATCCTCGATATCCTCATCCAACGGCTTGATTTTCCACACTTCACTCCATCTTTTATGTTATTTTTCTTGCTTCAACCTAGTGACAGTCACCGTGTCTCTCGCAAAGCTTGCTTTTTCCCTTTTTTCCCTTCCATAACCAAGGGCCAATGAGATTTATTAATATTCCCAACAAAATACATGTAAAACTATTGGCCCCTCTAGTAAACCATAAGGAAATGCAACACACATAGTGTACTGTGTAGTCTCACCTGAGATAGCTCTATGGGTGGCTTCAATACTCAGGTGTTTGCAACTTGAGATTGAGAAATATCTATGGTTGTGTGATGTAAATTTTATTCATTCCATCTAACATCTAGTTATAACATTCATTCTATGCATGCATGTGGAATACCATATCTACTTAGCTACTTCATTCATTTAACATTAATTAACTAATCAAACATAAATATGCATTCATTCATTCACATAAAACAATATTACCATGGTTCACCCCCTCCTGGGCTACATCCACAAAGATTTGGATCTTGAGATTTTATTATAGTTTAGAAAGATATCACACTGTGCTTGGTTACAGTCTTAGTTCCTCCTCTCTCCCACAGCTCCTCGATCCATGCGAGGCTGATTAGATCACACCAGGCTCCTCAACCTATGATCTAAACCTCGGGATCAAGTCACTCACTCCTTCTCTAGCTCACCAACTTAATAACTCATATAGTCCTTACAATTCTCTTCCTCTCTTTCTCCTCTCCTCCCCTCTCACTATCTCTTTGTAGATTTCCTAAGTACTAATTATTTCTATCCTCGGCTCACCAACCATTATAATGCATTATGAAAACCCTAACCCTAGTGTCCTTAGGTCTTCCTTGCATGTTCACTTTTCCTTCTTCTCTTGCATGTGATGCTTTTCCTTCCATCTCTCTTCTACATGATTTTACTCCAAAAATAGCCTTTCTTTCTAGCTAGGCCTGCATCTAACAATCACTACTGTGGTGGTGAGGATCTATGGATCCTTGGGGACTTAGCGGATCACCTTTATCATAGTGTATAGTGGAGCGGGTCCTGGATAGGGACTTATTTGCATGGGGTGTGCTTTTTCACACCAAGATGATGGGACAGGTGAACTGGTGTCGACAAGCCGACTCTGGTGACTTTGAGTTTGGGTCCATTTTGGTGTCCTAGTTCCTAGAGAGGGTGCCTGTGTTTTGCCTAAGGATTCTTCTCGAGACCACAAGGTGACGAGAGCTGCAAATGATGTGATGGGCCCATGTGTTAGCCCGACATGGAGGTGGGGAGGGTGGCCACTATTTCACGGCTATGGTGGCGCGAGTGTGGCGACAGATGCCATAGGTGATTCTAAGGTATCCATATGTGGGTATGGATTACCATCATGACCCAGACATGATGTTGCCTCCTAGGGAGGACTGGGATCATTGAGGTATGTTTTTGTATTATGGTTTTATGTTTTTTGATTTCTATAGATAGTATTGATTATATATGTATATATGGATGTCGAAACTATCTATGGTGTTGTTTTGAAAATGTGGGACCCCAAGGCCGAGAGGCAGAGGTGGTCAGGGAGCCGGCTCGTGAGGGGCCAACGCGATTAGATCTTATAGATCTGAGGGTGGGACAGAGGCAATGACGAGATGACATTGGTGCTGGACTAGCAAGACAGCCGTAGGCAGAGGCCAAGGTGATGTTGGAGGACTTGCATCGATGCTTCGAACGGGTTCTCTAGGGTGTATTGGAGGGCATGTCAGCCCACGTCTAGGACGAGGAGGTCCTAGAGTAGTGTGTGGGAGTTATGATAGAGTGGTAGACCTTGATCCATCAAGAAGCAGTAGCGAGGGAGACGATGACTTGTCGGCTGCCTTCTAGACCTGGAGGGCCCCCATCTAGTGGGGTGCCTCCGACCGACAAAGGACCTAGGGGGAGCTCTGGGGGAACCTTGAGTGCTAATTTCGGTATATACGGGCTTGGTAGTCCATTTTTTGTATAGGGTAGTTGATACCCACTTTTGTACTCATAGGGATGGGGGGGATTCATGAGCCTACGAGAAATTTGTACATGCATATTTTTTGTAAACACATATGACACTTGATTATATCTATCTATATATCTATATATATATATATATGGATATATTTTGTATCATTCATGTCTCTATGTGTTATGTTTTAATGTNTTTTTGTGTTGTGACAAATGTATGAAGTTATGTATAAACTGATGTTTAATGTGATAAATTCCAATCTAATACTAGGTTAGCAATGTTATATGCTACTTGATTGAGTTGTCTTGGAATATGTGTAAATGTGATTGAATCAATTTTGAGAGATAAGAGTCTAACTTGTAGGTGTTTGTGAAAGAGGCAAGGATCGTGAACATGATATACATTGTTGAGTTGCAGGACAACAAGCTGGGAATATAATAGAACACTAAGGTGATGAATGTGGTGGTGACTCTCCTTAGCGAGGAGACCAATGACGACATCGTATTCAACTTGGTTGTTGGTGGTCAAGCCCAAACATATGCCACTTGAGTGGATCAGGATGTATGAGGGAGTATAGATGGCTAAAGCGGCTGAAGCAATATTCTGGGTCTAGCGGCTGGAATTGTCAGCGTACCCAATGTGGTAGGATGATGGATGATGCATCTGTCAGTTAAATGGATGATAGATTAGACATGGGGAGTGGTGGTGATAAAGAAGAATAAAAACTCTACAAATTTGTACAAAATAAAAACCTAAGGTAGGGGGTCTATGCTTAGGCATACAACTTATTTAAGTGAGGGTATCCATTTGGGGAGGTCTATATGTATGCACATTTAGTGAGGCAATGTTGGACGATGTAGGGTCCATGCCATAATGACTCAAATTTCCCATGGACGAGAGTATCGTGGGAGATATTATAGGATAACACGAGATCAACTTCATTGAATGAGTGAAGGTTGACATGGAAGTCGAAGGTGGCTTTGGACCATTTTTTAGCTACTTCATTGTGTTGTAATGAAGATCGATGAACTTCATCATGTGAATCTAAGGTCAGCAAGCACTTCTCTATTGGAGGAATGTCGGATAATATCTCAATGGAATTGCGTAACATGGAGATTTCACACTCAATAGGGAGGGTGGATTCGATCCCATGGATGAGGTGGAACAATGTAAAATCAGTGGTATTTTTGACTACTGTGTGATAAACCCATAACGTGGAAAACAACATATGATGTCAGTTGGTCTTATGTTTGTTGACAGTACGTTGTAGCATGGTTTTGAGGACTTTGTTGACAGCCTCTAGTTGTCCATTGGACTGAGGGTAGTATGGGGAGGCGAACTCATGGGAGAAGCCTAATTTTGAGAGAAGTTATGCAAAGATCTCATTCTCAAAATTTTTACCATGGTTGGACACTAACTGTAGTGGGACTCTGAACCAGGTAATGATGTGGTTAAAGAAAAAATGTGCTTCTTTTTCAGCGGTGTTATTTAAAGTGGGCATGGCTTCATCCCATTTGGTAAAGTAATCTACGGCCACAATAATGTACTTGTGTCCATTACTGGATGGAGGATGGAAAGTCATGAAGTCTATGCCCCATTTATAGAAGGGGTCTACTATGATGACTAGATTTAGAAGAATTGGTGGTGCTCATGCTTTGTTTGCATAAATCTGGCATTTTTCGCATCACTTGACAGCATGGATGCAGTCATGAAACATTTTGGGCCATAAGTACCCTGCTCAAATGATTTTTTGGGTGGTGGACATACCCGAAAGGTGACCATTGCAAGTGTCACTGTGGAAATCGTTCAAGACTCTGTCAGCTTTGTTGATGGTGAGACATCGACAAAGTATGGTGTCGACCCCACGTCGATAGAGAATGTCTCTGATGATGATCCAAAATGGATCCAAGAACCAAAATGGGTCCAGGAAGGCCTAAAAATCAAAGTTCTCAGAATTAGACGAAACCATCGCCATTGTGTCTATCTCTTCGCACCGATTCCGGCCATGTAATTTTTTTTTTCAAACAGACTCTGTATGCAAAAGTTATCGCATTTTGACCGAAATCCCAAACATGCAAAAAGTCAATTGGGTCAAAGTCAACGCTAACATCAGCAGGTGCGACATGTGACATCAATAGGTATGACAGGTGACCTCAACATGAAGTCATGATGACATGGCATCACTAGGAGGTGACATGTGTCACTAAGTTTTGACACTTTCGAGCTGAGTTGGCACTGTATGAATTTGACATGTGTCAGTGTATGGATGACACGTGGCAGTCTGTAAAGTGATGTGGCCCAATGACAAGCTGAAACATGGTTGTATGGATGACAGTTGGGTGTACAATAGGATGACATGGCCATGAAATGTGGAAGATGACTGGACAACATGATGGATGATGTGGCAGTATGGCCCATTGACGTGGTAGTGACACGTGGTAGATGATTGGGTTGTACGACAGATGGCATGGTAGATGACTGGGCAGGTGACTGGGTTGTTGCCTCATCAGTACGGACCAATCCCAGGGTGACACATGGCCCAATCACAGGGTGCCACATGGCACCCCAGATTTAGCCAAAGTTGGTTAGGTAAAAGAATTTTTTATTCCAGGGATTCAAATCCCCGACCTCCGTAGGCACCAACGGACTAAACCGATGGGCTAACTGGATGGGTGACGCTTTTTTCTTGTTATAGAAACGATGTATTTGTTATATGAATTTGGGTGGCATAGATTTTTTGGATAATCTTTGGTTGGTGGGGGCCATCCCCATCTAACCAGGGGCCAATGACCTGGGGCCTAACAGACTAGCATGGTGCATGGTGGTTTGGAGGCGCGGCGATATGGCCATGCGCACGAGACTAGGAGCTAGGAATGGAGGGACCAGCGAGCCAACACCAACCCATAGACATATGGAGGGTACGCATATGACTAGGGGCCTAAACGAAGGGGATTGTGCCCAATTTTGGCCCTAATATGGGTTTTTAAACTATATGATATAAGTTTTGTTGATTTTTCAGCTATTTTTGGGAGATTTTGTCCATTATTGGAGGATCTGTAGCCCTTTTTGAGGCCATATATTGGGAGGAAGTTGGGAGGTTGTTTATAACTTCAAACATATATAAAAAAGAGGTTCTTGGAAGCCTTATAGAGGTTCATATAAGGATAAATTATGAGTAATTTGACAGTCAAAGCCATTTTTATGCAGGGAAGCTATTGAGGAGAGAAACTTTGTGGGCCATTTCCGGGAGCTTCGTTCATCCGTTTTCAATGCTGTCAGTTGTGTTGAGTTCTTGAGGTCTATAAGAACAAAACCATACTAGTTTATAATCCATTTGACACTTTATTGATGTATGGTTGAAGCTTTGAAGAGAAATAAGAAAGCCTCACCCACTAAGACAAAGTCCCAGAGACATAGGCGATATTGTCGAACTTTGTTAACAACTTTTGTTGTTATGGTTTGCTGATTCTTTGTGATTATTTCTAGGTCTGTATATATTATTATCGCTGCCATGTTGCATAATTAATTCTTCCTTTTAATTCAATTTCTAAATGGTTAATGAACTCATGCTTTACAAACTTAACCATAGTCTTTAAAAGATCTTTTCGGATCAAGTGGTATCAAAGCAGGTTGACGGTTGGTTTTTGAGTTTGCATGATTACTAGGGAAAAGATAAATCATGGTGAAGGTGAGCTTGTTGAATAGAATCCTGAGATTGGATCGAGAAAGAGAACTTCTCAAAGTGAGAATATGGCATCAGAAGAGGGACTTTCTCATGATGAGATAGAGTTTTGAAATACCTTCTTTTCCATGTCGAAGATGATGAAGGTATTATATGATGATTACTTGGAGCGAAAGAGACCGATTCTAGGTAAATATTCAAAGTCCAAAAGTGAAGAAGGAGAGGATCCTCCTAAACCTCCTCCTTCACCTCCTTCTTCTCCATCAACTTCTTCTTCTTCTTCAAGTACAAGTTCCAAATCCACCGCAAGAAAACATTCCCATAAACATAAACATGATATTTCTTTACTTAAACTTGATGTGAAGTTTGAATTACCCATGTATGATGGTGAATTCAATGTAGAGAGGCTTGATAGCTGGGTCAGATAGATGGAAGTTTATTGCAGTGTGCAACAAATCAAGGATGAGGAAACACAAATCAAATTGGCATCGCTTTGACTTGCAGGAACAACACCCATCTGGTGGCAAAGTAAGTTGCAAAATGGCACACAACAAGTGGGTAATGTATTTCCATCATGGCAAGTTTTTGTTTCTGCACTTAGAAAGCAATTTTGTCCTTTGGGTTATAAAGAGAAGGCTTTAATTGAATGGAAAGGTCTTAAACTAAGAAAGGGACAAACAATGCAAGAATATACAGATGAATTTTATAAGATGACATTAATGTTAAACATTCCATTACATTCCCAAGAAACTCTTATGAAGTATATAGGAGGTTTACCTGCACACATTCGTAAAATTGTATTTATGTTTGGACCTACTAATATTGATGAGGTTTTTGTTCAAGAAACATACATTGAGGCAGGGAAAATAGGAGTTGGTGTATCAGGGGAATCATATTCAATAAAAGAGGACAAAAGGAAGGGGAATGGAAAGAAAGAAAATTCAGTGACAAGAAAGGAAGAGAAGCTCTCTTGCAAGCATTGCAAGAAATAAGGGCATGATGATGACCATTGCTGGAAATTGCATCCCCAGAAGAGACTGAAATGGTTCAAAAAAAGGAAAATGAGGCAAATAGCTGCAGCAACAACACGACCAACAGACTTGGGATCCAATTCTGGTGATGAGATTAAAATCAAAGTAGTTGGTTTGACAGGTAAAATTGGTGATGGATATGATTCTAGAAGTAATTTGTTTCACATAAGGGTAGTAATGAGGCATACTAAGGTCAACACATTGATAGATAGTGGATCTCTATATAACTTGATTTCATAGGAAGTGGTTAAACAATTGGGATTAAACACTCAGATGCATCATAAACCTTACTCACTTAAATGGATATGAAACAATCATAAATTACACATAACAAAGCAATGCACTTTAAAGTTTGCAATTTCATCAAAGTTTGTGGATGAGGTAACATGTGATGTGGTGCTACTTAATGAATGTGAAATGGTCTTGGATAGTCCTTATTTGTATGATCACAAAGAAATATTCTATAGAGAATAAAATCAATATCACTTAATCAAAGAAGGCAATAAATATGTTGTACATGCTCATCACTTAAAAGAAAATCAATCTCTTCAAACAATGGAACAATTAAGGAAGACGTATCATGCAAGAAACACACCAATAATTGTGTCAAATCAAGAAATTGATCTTAAGTATGAACATGAGATGCTTGTAGAATGGAAGTTCAATCATACTTTGCTTCAATATAAGCTAATGTTGTGCAAGTATTACAAACATATTAGATCATTTGCAGTCATATTTATGATGTTATCATTGCTAATGTTGTCAACATGGATGGTAGTGGCTTTAGTTAGTTGTGACATAGTACAATTGGCTAACAATATGCTATCAATTGTCATGGTTGTTTTGAAATTGATCTTGATGAGACAGGTGCACAGAACAAATTTTAAAGACAGAGAAAAAGTGGGGTGGCCTATTCCATACTTGATGACTAGTTAGTATCATTTTGGAGGATGAAAAGGTCTTAGTGGGGAGGTGTGATCCAAAATGGATCCAAGAACCAAAATGGGTCCAGGAAGGACTAAAAATAAAATTTCTCAGAATCAGAAAAAACTAGCGCCATTGTGTCTGCCTCATCACACTGATTCCGACCATATAAATTGTTTTCTCAAATAGACACCATATGTGAAAGTTATCGCATTCTGATCGAAATCCCAAACAAGAAAAAAGTCAACTAGGGAAAATTCAATGCTGGCATCAGTAGGTATGACATGTGACATCAGCATGACATCATGATGATGTCAGCATGCTGACATGGAGTCACTAGGAGGTCACATGTGTCACTCTATTTTGACACTTTCAGGCTAAGTCTGCACTGTATGAATTTGACACTAGTCACTGTATGGATGACATGTGGTAGTTCATATAGTGACGTGGCCTAATGACGGGATGACATGTGACTGTACGGAAGACAGTTGGGCATACGAAATGTTGACATGGCTGTGACACGTGGTGGGTGACTAGATGGTATGACAAATGATGTGGCAGTACAGATTGACATGTGGCAGTATGACCGACTAACATGGTAGTGACATGTGGAAGTATGATCGACTGACATGGTAGTGAAACATGGCAGTACGACCGACTGACGTTGTATTGACACGTGGCATATGACTGGGTTGTATGATGGATGACATGGTAGGTGACTAGGCCATTTCATTAGCAATACAAACCAATCCCATGATGACACATGGCCCAATCACAGGGCACCACGTGGAACCTTGGATTTAGCGAAGGTTGGATAGGTGAAATAATTTTTTATTCCAAGGATTCGAACCCCCGACCTCCCTAGGCACTAATGGATTGAACTAACAAGCTAACCGGATGGGATATGTTTGTTTCTTGTTATATAAACGACACATTTGTTATATGAAGTTGGGTGGCACGGATTTTCAGGATAAGCCTTGATCAACGGGGGCCAGCCTCGTCCGACCAAGGGCCTAACAGAATAGCATGGAACGTGGAGGTTTGGGGGCATGACCATATGGCAATACGCATAAGACCAGGAGCTAGGACCGGAGGGGACAACGAGCTAGCAACAACCCATGAACATATGGAGGGAATGCATATGACCAGGGGCCCAGATGAAGGGGGTTGTGCCCAATTTTGGCCCAAATATGGGTTTTTAAACTATATGATATAAATTTTGTTGATTTTTCAACTATTTTTGGGAGATTTTGTCCATTATTGGAGGATTTGGAGACCTTTTTGAGGCCAGATATCGAGAGGAAGTTGGGAGGTTGTTGCCAATTTAAAACCTATATAAACCAGAGGTTCTTGGAAGCCTTAGAGAGGTTCAGAGAAGGAGAAATTCTTAGAAATTTGACAGTCAAAGCCATTTTTATGCAGGGAAGCTATTGAGGATAGAAACTTTGTGGGCCATTTCTGAGAGCTTCGTTCATCTATTTTTAGTGTTTTCATTTGTGTTGGGTTCTTGAGGTATAGAATAAAACAACCATACCATTTTGTAATCCATTTATAATTTTCCTGATGTACTTTTGAAGATTTGAAGAGAAATAAGAAAGACTCACCCACTGAGACAAAGGCCTGAAGACGTACACGATATTATTGAAGTATGTTAACACATTTTGATGTTATGGTTTGTTGATTCTTTGTGCTTATTTCCATATCTGTATATCTTATTATGGCTTCCATGTTACATCATTAATTATTCCTCTTACTTCAATTCCTAAATGGTTAATGAACTCATGCTTTAAAAAATAAACCATAGTCTTTAAAAGATATTTTTGGATTAGATGAGGAGGTATCGATGGGCCCAATGGCGAATGCATCAAATATTTTCTCGAGAGAGATGAGACCCAAAATTTTGTGTCCGAAGGTAGACAAGGAGGTTGTCGTACCAGGGGTCATTGGAGGGGATATGTTATCACTCCAAGAAACTCTTTGAGGTTGTAAGACAAAGATGCTTGGTAACTTAAAGTAAACTTTTTTTTGTGTTTTTGTATGTGTGGATCAATGGAATAACTGAACTACAATATAGTATCCAGACAGTCAAAATGAATAATCAAATAAACCAATGCCCTCAAGGATCAATAATCAGATAATAGCTTTAAGTGGGTGAAGAAGATAGTTCTTATAAACCAGATACACGATGATGGGTTTAATAAACAATGTAAGAAACTATTAATCAAGTTATGAACTGACTAATGAGATTACAGTCATTTTGTAGTTAAAACAACTTGAATAAGAGTGCAAAAGAAGGGTGGAAATCTGACATTAATAGAGAGAGAAACTTGTGATCTGTATTATCATATGAAAAGTCTGTTACAAAGGTATAGTTCCTGTATCCAAAATCGACCCCTTCTACCTCTTACATCTATGATCTTAAATAATCTTTACAAATTGTTTTCAATATACTCCAAATATGGATCTGATAACTTCTTTTCTTATCTCAAATTCAAAATTGTGAGGTAGCTGGAAAAAACAGAAATTACTGGAAAAATGTTGCTCCAAGATTCACCTATATCCTCCAAATCACAAAATATCTGGGAAAACTGAGAGAAATTATTGAATAACCACCCGTGCTTATGAAAAACCTCCTTCAGTTTATAAAAATAGTATTTCAACTCATCATAATCTGTTCTTAAAGACAGTGACTAAAACAGGAAAAACAGAGTATTTAATTTCTGGAAATATGGTGCTCAAAGATTGACCTATATTTCAAAAATAACAATAGATATTGGAAAAATGAGAGAGGTTATTGAATATCCACCCATTCTTGTGAAAAAAATCCTTCATTTTCTAAAATTACTCTTCTAGATGATCATAATCTGTCTCCCAATAAGGTGACTAAAACAGGAAAATCCAGACTTCCAAATCTAGTCATATTCCTACATTTTAGGATTTGATCTCTAGAATATTTATATTGATAAAATGAAGTGCCACTTGCACTCATGGATGAGATTTGATAATATATATGATTAGTCATCATCATCTTCTCCTTAATAAACTCAACCAAGTCGAATTTGACCTTTTGACCAAAATAATACATTTTGGAAAATTTTTGAAAATGATGCCTCATCTTGTGGGGAACTTTTGACTGCCTTCCTAAGCTCTCAATGAAGATATAAAAGTACCATTGGAAATATTAGGATGTCTATTTTTCAATAAACTATTTGAGTGTGTAAAAAAGACTCTCCACAGCTCAGAAAATTGATTTTTTCCAAGGCAGTTTATCAGTTGAAAAACCTGCACTTTCACCAACTCACTACACTGTGAAAACAGTCATTTAGCTGGTGAAAAGGGAGACTTTCACCGGCTTAATACACTGTGAAAAAGTCATTTAGCTGGTGAAAGCTAAAATTTGCTTCTTGGTATATTTTTAGATGCCACATCATTTTTTCATTGGGTAATAAGATTTAATGCCAATCTTATATACTTTAAAACTTAAAGATTTATAGATAAATCTTTACCTTATTATCATCTTATGATATGATATCAAAGAAAATTTTAGAATGAATTATTTGATTGCTAACAGGATGAAGAAGAGGTGTTCTTTGGGGAAATCCTCATTGATGGTGTAAGCTTTATCATGCGAGGGAAAAACCATAATGAGTTCGGCAAGGTCAAGAGATTTCTTACTTTTGGGTGTAGAGAAATCTAGATCGTATTCCTGGAGGATGACGATCCATCGGGAAAATTTTCCATTAATTTTTCATTGACTAAGAAAGTACTCCATGGGGTTGGAATCTGCTATGACCTTGGTAGTTCAAAGGAGGATATAATGTCGCATTTTTTGGACTACGAGGAAAACTGTTAAAGAAAGTTTCTCATCATGATTATACTTTAAGGGTGGCTCTGAAAGGTTTTTACTAATGTATTAAATGACATATTCACACCCATCATCCCCTAATTGGATGAGGACTCCTTCTATTGAGACAAATGAGGTTGGAAAGTAGAGGATGTAATTGCGATCATAGTCTGGGGGACTAATCAAAGGGGCATTGGATAAAGAGACTTTTATAACATCAAAATATATTTGATCATGTTCGTCCCATTGAAATGGGATATCTTGTCTCAATAAGCGGAGAAAACCATGTGCGTGAGTGGCGTTGTCTGGGACAAAGTAACGTAAAAAAATGGCTTTGGCTTGTAGGCTTTGTTGTTGGTGTAAATTCCTAGGTGGTGGAATTTCTATGATAGCTTGGACCTGTAGGGGGTCCACCGTGATGTCGTGTTGGGAAACAATGAACCCAAGGAGGCATCTGACCCTGACGCAAAAGATTCACTTGAGGCGGTTCAAGTGGATATTGTACTGGCGACATCATTGGAAAACGATGTGTAAGTCATCTAAATGTTGAGTGTGATTTTTGTATCAAGTAGTGAGTTCGTCCAAATAAGAAAGGATGATGCAAGAAATATCATGTAAAACATAGGTCATGGCCAGTTGGAACGTAGCACCTGCGTTCTTGAGTCCAAATTACATGATGCAATAAGAAATAGTACCCCAAAGGGTATTAAAAGTGGTTTTAAATTGATCTATTGGATGGATTTGGATTTGATTGTAACCGAAGAACCCATCCATAAAGGAAAATGCTTCATGGCTGACACAATCATCGATAATTTGGTTGATGAAATGGGTTGGAAAGTTGTCTTTGGGACAATTGTGTTTGATATCATGAAAGTCTGTGCAGACGTGAATAATGCCTTGTTTTTTGTTAACGGGGACAATATTGGAGACCCACGAAGTGTACGCAATGGGGTAAATGAACCCGACAATGCGTAACCTGCCAATTTCGGCCTTGATAGCCATAGCTTTGGATGGGTGAAGGGGGTGTTGCTTTTGAGGAACTGGGGTGACATCTGGCCAAGTGTTGATTCGATGCTCGACTATAGACAGATCGAGGTCGGGCATCTTCGTATATGACCAGGAAAAAATATCTCGGTATTCCTGAAAGAGAGCTTTGTAAGCAATGAGTTCTTCACGGGAGAAGACACCAATGGTGATTTCTTCTATGATTCTCAGTTTAATGGAAATGTCAATTTTGACAGTGGGGGAGATGTTCGCCATGTTTCCTTCTTAAAAAGAATCTAGGGCAGGGATGGGGTTGTTGAACCAGTCTATATGCCCTGAAGGAATAAAATCCTTGGTCTCGATTGTGCACATGGAGGCTTGGACAAGAGGGTGAAAGGCCTCCTGTGAAAGGAAAAGTGCTTGATGATGGAGCACATTCCATGGGAAATCATGGGTAGTGAGTTCCTCCAAGATATCTTCATCGCAATGAAAAATGAGAGAATACAGGGGATCCTGGGAGGTGACAAGGGGAACTGTCAATAGGTAAGTGTTATTGTCCTCAAGTGGTAAGGATGTAAACACGATATCATGTAAAGGTTGCAAGGGACCGCTAGACATAAAGTGAATGTATCGATACTATGGAGGGTATCTTGTTCTCTCGGGGATTGACGACAAAATATATCGAATGACAGTGATGTGAGCCTCAGTAAAGGGTGGATGAGAAGGTTATGCCTGAGATGTTTGGTGTAATGTGACTAATGTTTGGTGAAATAGAGGTAGAGATGGTTAGTGATGAGTGTACTGGCCATATTCTGAGCATATGGCACAAGCAAATTTGGTTCGCAACCCTTTATTGTGTGTGGTTGAGGAATCTGTAGTAGCAGTGGACGTACTTGGTGGAGTGGCGAGTGATGTGGCTTATATAGGGAGTTAGATCAAATTGCGTAGCTTGAGAAGAGTAGGACATATATTAGTGGGTATCCTTCTCTTTTTCATTGTAACAACCCCCTCGAACAACCCTAGCACGAGGTACGCCACTCCAAATAAACCACTCATGCTCTGATGCCAATCGGTAACATTTCCAGCCATGAGGTTGGACCATGCTACTCTAGGGAACATTTTCGTTCCCATACCGTGAAACATATAGTAGCATACCTAGTATTCAACGAAGCAATGACACCTAAATTTACTCTTTAGACTGCATGCAACTAAAACATATACATACAACATGCTCGTTGAATCTTTACATCTAAATATAAACAAAGCATTACTTTTTGTAACTCACAAATTTTATATTAAAATAATAGTAATTACCGATATGCATCATTTACAGGAAATTACCCATAAGCACACAAGCATTCATAGTCACATATATGATACAATCGTAACATGGGCATGTAAATAACAAAACAACATATCCATATATCATACAATTGATACTTATCTTTAAAATAACTGTCACCAACTGCTTACAGACCTTCCACGAACCTCCCATAGATTACACTGTTCATCACTCTCAATAGTGAATCACCCCTGAGATGGGACTGAACTCCACCCAGGGTAAAGGGATTCCTATCTAGGCTAAGGCTCATGGACAACAAGAAAGACTCTATCTCAGGTACTCACTCAACTAACAACCTACAGCCTCTCATTCCCCACATGCCTATCCCACCCAAGGAAGTGTGCCCCTTCTCTGCTCAACAGTCCCTTGACTGCCCCACTTCCCTTCCAGGGCTTCAACAACAGGTTGAAACGGAAGTCTCCAAGCGCTGTAGCTGTAGTTTAACACCTACGAAATTCAATCCCCAACAATTCTCTCACCCAGGGAATTGCTCACGGGCTTGACAACCTGCTTCTTCAATCCCACTCCAATCTAACCAAGTACACCAACCAAAAGGGACGAGAAATAGGTTTCAAAAAGGTGGAATGGATATCTCAAGGATAACAAAATGTATGAGTGAAATGGTCATGGATTCATTGACTAGATAACTGAGTGTGTTTTTGGAATCACTGTGAGCTCTCTCTGTCAAAAATGATGGTCAACCTACTGGTTTTTCCCTCCTCTCTCTATTCTTTGTTTGTCCGCTCTTCTTCTCAAATAATCCCCACTAGGATAATTTCCCACATGATATGAATGCATGTCCCCAACTTGAAACTTTTCATATTGAAAGTTACTTTTGTCCACATGTCCCCAACTTTAGAACTTCGGATAAAATTATCCATGCTTTATGTTTTGGGAAATATTAATATAATATTCCCTTGACTTTTGGCCCTCCCTTTCCCTAACCGATGAAGTTCAGTCCCCCATCTCTTTTATCATGGTCAGTCTGTGCATAGTGATGTATTTTATATTAATCATGAGTCATGTACAAAGTAGGCGCATTGGCCCTTGACATCTAGGCGCGCTGGCCTAAGTCCAAGACATAAGCATTTCGTCTTACAATATTGGCTCACCAACCTATAATGCATATTATATACACAAAGGTTCACTGACCTTAATATTGCACGCAATTAGTTACTACACGTTGTATCCTCTGTCTTTAAGGTTGTGCACACCTTAGTTACTGTGCTCGGTATTCAAAAATGTGCACATTACATCCCTTTACTGCGCAGTATATGCGCGCACCATGCCATGAAAGGTGTATTACAAAAATGATGTCTAAATACTTCACTAGATTAGATATAATTGGATTATATTTACATTTGGGTTCGACCAAGGGATATTACAATCCCCTTCCCTTATTTATGCACTGTCCTCAGTGCATCATGTACCCATATACAACAAAATTCTCAAAATTCTTCAAAAAGATGCGATTATTATACCTGCATTGCATCCTCATGCTCCCAAGTAGCGTCTTCAGGTCCGTACCAGGTCCATTGGACCTTTACAATACCTATGGCTCGATTCCAGAGTTGTTTGATGTTTTTATCTAGGATGCACACCAGATGCACTTGGAAAGCACCTTCTTGCTCCACCTGAATAACATTCCAATAAATAACATGATTAGCATAGGGTATATAATTATTTAGCAATGATACATGGAAGACATTATGAAAAGACATAGATGCAGATGATACAATCATATAAGCAATTGGATCAATCCTCTCTAGGATTTCAAATGGTCCACAAAATCTGGCTGCTAACTTGGCACAACTTCCCAACTTCAGGGAGATTCTGTTAGCTTTTACTTTCAGGAAAACATGATCACCCACTTTGAATTCTCTATGGATTCTATTTTTTATCAGTATTACTTTTCTGTCTGTCTTGGGTAGCTTTTAAATTCTTCTTAATTTTTAACATTTGGTCCACCATCTCCTTGAGAAACTCTAGCCCAACTACTGTTCTATCAACTGGATTATCCCAACTTACTGGAGTATTACACATTCTATTGTAAAGTGCTTCAAATGGGATCATTTTCAATGATTCTTGATACCCATTATTGTAAGTGAATTCTACCAAGTGTAGGTAGTCTTCCCATTTTGATGGTTTGTCCATAACATACATTCTCAACATATCTTCTATCACCCTATTCACTCTTTCTATCTGTCCATTAGAATCAGGATGATAAGCTGTACTAAAGTTCATATTCATTCTGAATCCTTTGAATAATCCTTTCCATAAATTTGAGGTGAATTTTGGGTCTCTTTTAGACACAATCGTTTTAGGAATTTTGTGCAATCGTGTCACTTCCTTCATGAATAAATCAGCAATATCTGTTGCTTTGTGAGTAATTTTTAGTGGAATAAAATGGGCAACTTTTGTGAGATTTTCCACCACTACCATAATCGAATCATGTAGCTTGCCTGTTCTGGGAAATCCCATAATAAAATCTGTTTTCACCACTTCCCACTTCCATTCAGGAATGGGCAAAGGTTGCAGCAATCCTGTTGGGTGCCTATGCTCTGTTTTAACTTTCTAGCACTCCATACACCTAGTGATGTATTCTACAATTTCTCTCTTCATACTTGGCCAAAAGTATTGGCTCTTGATCCCTGTTATGGTTTTTTGATATCCAAGGTGACCTGCATAAGGAGCATTATGCATCTTACGCAAAATTATATGTTTCAAGTCCTGGACATTTGGTATAAAACTTATGTTCTTGTGCAACAGTATTCCATCTTCTGGGGTGTCTTACCTTGCTGTAGCATTGCTACCAATTCTCTCTACTGCAGATATGTATTTGAAGCCTCCAAAATTTTAGTTTTAGCATCAGTCTGATACATGTTGATGGTTGTAGCATGAAGCTCATGCACCCTCTTGCTGAGTGCATCAACCACTTTGTTTTCTTTCCCTTTGATATGCTTTATATCAAAGTCATATTCGCTTAGAAATTCTAACCATATTCTTTGTCTAGCATTTAGATTTGGTTGATCAAATAAATATTTCAAACCATTGTGGTCTGTTCTTAGCTCAAACCTCTTTCCCATGAGGTAGTGTCTCCATTTCCTCAAGGCATGCATTATGGCTACCAGCTCCAAATCATGAGTGGCATAGTTTCTTTCATGCTCCTTCAACTTCCTTGATTCATAACATATCACAAATCCATTTTGACTGAGGAATCCACCTAGTCCTTCATTACATTCATCTTTGCATACCATGAAATCTTCATTTGGGTCTGTGATCCTTAGTATTGGAGCACTTGTCAACAATTGTTTCAAATGTTGGAAACTCCTTTCACAGTCCGATGTCCACTAAAACTTCATACCTTTCCTTTGCAAGGAAGTGATTGGGTGTGCTATCTTCAAGAATCCTCTAATGAATCTTCTGTAGTATCCTTCAAGGCCCATGAAAGATCTGACCTCTTTCGCATTATTTGGTGCTGACCATTCTCTAATGGCTTCTACCTTCTCAAGGTCCACTGCTATCCCATCTTCTGAGATGATATGACCCAAATAATTAATTTGTTTCTGATAAAATGAGTACTTGCTCAATTTGGCATACAACTGATGCTCCCTTAATACTTGCAACATCATCTTCAAATGATGTTCATGCTCTTCCTATGACTTGAAATATATAATAATTTCATCCAAAAAGACAATGACAAACTTGTCCAAATACTCTCGGAAAACACCATTCATTAAGCACATGAAAACAACTGGTGCATTTGACAATCCAAACGGTACTACCATGAACTCATAATGACCATACCTTGTCCTGAAGGTGGTCTTTCTAATATCTTCTTCTTTAATTATTACCTCATGGTATCCTGATCTGAGATATATCTTTGAAAATATCCTTGCATCCTTCAATTGATCAAAGAGATCATCCATCCTTGGTAGAGGATATTTGTTCTTAAAAGTCACTTTATTCAATTGTCTGAAGTCAATGGAAAATCTTAACATTCCATATTTATTTTTCACAAACAAGACTAGGGCACCCCAAGGTGATACACTTGGGCGTATATACCCTTTCTTCATAATTTCTTCAAGCTGCATTTGCAACTCCTTCAATTCTGGTGTACTCATCCTGTAAGGAGTATTTGATATTGGTGTTGCTCCAAGCATCAAATCTATAGAGAAATATATGTCTTTCCTTGGGGGTAGTCCTGGTACTTCCTTGAATACATATTCAAACTCTTTCAGAACTGCATACTTCTCCAAGTTTGGCACCATGTCCTTAGGTGTCTCTTCCATATGAGATGCAAATATTTGACATCCTCTTCTATAACATTTCTTCAGTTGTAATGCTGAAATTTCTCTAACGGTTACTACCCTGAGAATTCCCTGCACTTTCCTTTGGTTCCCTTCTTCATCCAAGCAAGTGAATGCTTTGTTATGACAATCCGATAGAGCATGATGTGGGTCAAACCAATCCATCCTAATTAAATAGTCATAGGAACCTAAGGGTAAGATGTTCAAATCCGCCCTGGTATTTAGTCCATTCATGTCTATGAGGCAAGACTTAACCATCTCATTAACTTTTCTTCTGGCTCCTGTAGCCAGTTGCACCAACTAGGATTTCCCATGCTTGCTTCTTGGTAAATGAAAACTTTCCACCATATTTGGGTCTATATAACTATGGATAGCTCCTGAATCAATTAAAATAGAAAGAGTTTGGTTGTTGATCATACCTTCCACTTCAATCATGTGGGATTGATACTATGCTTGCTTGTTGTCCAGGGATACATAAATCCTTGACACATTTCTACCCATGTCCTCTACTGTCTTAGCTCGTTGTACATTTTGAACAACCATACCTTTTTCTCCTCTGTGAGGACAATCTCTAAACCTATGGTCTCCTTTACAACCCCAACATTGCATAGGTGGTTGTCTTGGCCCTTGAGTCCCTGTGTCAATCACTCTGGTTTCCTTATGCATTTTCTACCATTGTGGATTATTTCTGAAGAATGGTGGCTTAGCTCCCTTCTTCCTCTGATCTATCTTGAATTTCTTATTTTCTTCCCAAGCCTTTTGGAAAGCTGGTCTTGCTTTCATTTGGTCATATAAGCATTTATCTCTCCTTATGGTCTCTTCTAATGTATTGGGATCATCATACTATATTTTGTCACTGATGAACGATGGAAATCCACTTAAGTACCATTGTATCTTGACTCTCTCATCCTTAATAAAAGAGACATACTTCAACAGTTACAGAAACCTTCTCTCATATTCATCGATGGTTGTACTTCCAAGCTTGAGTTCAAATAACTTTTTCATTTTCTTGTCATAGTATCTCTTGGTCAAGTATTTATTCTCAAAATACTTCTTGAATTCTCTCCAAGTAACACTTTTCTCTACAATGTGTTGTACCTGCACAAGTTGATCCCACCACATGGATGCCTTTCCTTTGAGTTGATAAATAATGATTCTACCTTCAGCATGAGAAGAATAATTATGCAATTGAAAATACTTTCTCATGCCTAGCAAACATGTTTTGACATCTTCATCCTTCTTGTGCTCACCATCAAAAGTAGGAGGTTTGATTTTGTTCATTTCTCCTCGCAGCTCATCCACCCCAGATCTCTTATACCTTCTGGCAGGGGATAGACTTGAGCTGTTACCTACTCTCTTATGGGAATGTCTATGGGGATCATGGTGATGTCTACTAGCACTTTTTACTTCTCTCTTCTCCTCTGAAGATTTGTGACTCTCAAATCTACTTGAGTCACTCTCCTTAGCCAATTTCCTCTCTATTCTATTCACACCTTCCAATAGTTTCATGTTGAATTCATCATGCCACTCTTTGGATTTCATAATCCTTTCATTATCATCTTTATGGCTTTGGACATCCTTCTACAAATTCTTAATGGTCTCAGCCATATTCATATGTTCATTCCTTTTTTTTTTCCATGTCCATTGGAGTTCGTTCCTTCCATGCCCAAATGGACATCCATCCCTTTTCTCTTCTTTGGATGACTATAATTCTCCTGTGCCTCTTCCATTCCTATGGACTCTACACTGGTTTGACCTGACCGATTTGTTGTTAATTCTGCAAAACGTGCACCCATCAAAACTAATCAGACTAACAAATCAGCAATTCATGAGAATATGCACCATTTCGATTCAACATACACATCAACATTATCACTCCTGGTTTCCTGGTGTTATCACCATGACAATTCTAGATAAGACCCAAGTCTTGAGAACACTGACACGCAGTGTCTTATGAGATACACTTGCGTAATAAGGTGGTATTTTCGAAACCACATTCACCAAGATGCAGTATCATGTGTCTCAACATGTCAAATCCACCACTCGTGGAGTGGGTGATGGCTATTCAGATCACTCTGTTTCATTCGTTCAATACTTCACAGCCATGTGACGTTAGCTGAATGATGCCATGTAGTGAACTCAAAATCTAATCATTCAAAATGGATTGGCCGAGCATGGAAACCCAACGCTCTTTGTACATAATCTATTTGTGCTTCATAAATGGAGTTCTATAATTACCATTCCCCAAGTATGAAGATATATGCGTATCCATAACCATAGTAATATTCAAGCTGCTTGACATCTTTCTCTCTATAGAGACACATTTCAGTATCCTCAACCTGAGATACATGGACAAAGCTAAGTCGAGTGATACTGGTTATTCGAGCAACATGCTAGGCTTTCCTGCGAATAAGGAGGAAAGGGTCCTCGCGCACCTTCTAGCAACTAAGTTACACACAGATATGGTTATAGAATCATGATTGAAAGTCAGGATAAATCCCATTATAAATGATTTAGTCATCAACAGGCCAGCTGCTAATAATAAAAGGAGTAAGCGGCATAAGAAGGAGGAATCTACGGTTGAAGTGGTCGAAAGTGTTGGAGAAAATCAACTGGTCTGGTTAGACTCTTATTTAAACGCGGAGATTGCTAAGCTGAAGTAAGTCTTCAACTAAGATAAGCATGTCTCAGCAAATTTTGAACAACCGGTAGCGGAGTTAAAGAGTACAAGAGATGATAGGCCTTTTCTTCAACGACCCTTTTTACAACAGGCTAACTGTTGTCATCACCCTTTTGTAATTTTGTGTTTAATATGATTATATAAATACAGAAACGTATTTTAGACTGTTTTATTACAATTTCTATCTAGTGATGTTATGACTCTTGTTTTATTTTATAATAAGTTTTTCATGTAATCTTATATTTTATTTTCATATGTCTAAATCAGAAGAAATTAATTCGAAATTAATGCTTCAATGCAGTTATGTATTTATTTTACTTTTATTATTATGCAATTTAAACTCATACTCCTCGCCTTCTAAGTGACTTCATGTGCATTAACTTGACCTATTCATTTATATTATCGTACATAGCAATATTACAAGGTAAACGCTTCTCCGCACACTTAAATCTACTGTGCATTTCTTCTTTGTCGTACCAACTACTTACGCGCACTATTCTGGTGTTGTGTGCCAATATCCACTGCACACAGTTTTGATACTATGCACTGATATTCCACATGCAATTTTCATCCTATGCATGCACCATGTCAAGTTTAACATATTCGTTTGCACTCAAATATCTGCGCACACTACTGAATACACTGTCACAAAACAACTTATACTCGTACTTATGTGCATACCAAAAAAACTCATTTGTGTTAAGCAATACTTGCACACTCCATGTGAACCTTACTATGTGTGTGCTTACTATGCAAGACTAATTTCAGCGCGTGCACATACGCATAATAATCTTTCGCGCGGTGCCACAATTTACCATGCACGCTAGTACACCAATGTTTTCCAAGGACACTTTATGACTCTAATTCTGGTCACTTCGAAGTTACTTTTCTGTGACTATTCACTTCGATTGTACCCTTCTGGTCCATTCAAGATCAGTTTTGAACTTAGGCTCTGATACCAAACTGTAACAACCCCCTCGACCAACCTGAGGCTAGGGTACACCACTCCAGAGAAACCACTCATGCTCTAACGCCAGTCAGTAACATTTCCGGCCATGAGGTTGGACCATGCTACTCTAGGGAACATTTTCATTCCCATACTATGGAACATACAATAACATACCCAGTAGTCAACTAAGAAATGCCACCTAGATTTACTCTTTAGACTGCATGCAACTAAAACATATACATACAACACATTCACGGAATCTTTACATCTAAATATAAACATAACATTACTTTCTGTAACTCATGACTTTTATATTAAAATAACAGTAATTACCGATATGCATCATTTACAGGAAATTACCCATAAGCACACAAACATTCATAGTCACATATATGATAAAATCATAACATGGGCATGTAAATAACAAAACAACATATCCATATATCATACAATTGATACTTATTTTTAAAAGGACTATCACCAACTGCTTACAAATCGTCCATGAACCTCCCAGCCATAGATTACATTGTTCATCACTCTCAACAGTGAATCGCCCCCGAGATGGGACTGAACTTCACCCAGGGTAAAGAGATTACTATCTAGGCTAAGGCTCATTGACAACAGGAAAGACTCCATCTCAGGTGCTCACTCAAATAACATCCTACAGCCTCTCATTCCCCACATGCTTGTCCCACCCAAGGAAGTGTTCCCCTTCTCTGCTCAACAATCCCTCAGCTGCCCCACTTCCCTTCCAGGGATTCAGCAACAGGTCGGACCAGAAGTCTTTGAGCGCTTTAGCTATAGTTTAGCACCTACAGAATTCAATCCCCAACAATTCTCTCACCCATAGAACTTCTCACGGGCCTGACAACCCGCTTCTTCAATCCCGCTCCAAGCTAACCAGGTACACCAACCAAAAGGGATGGGAAACAGGTTTTGGAAAGGTGGAATGGTTGTCTTAAGGATAACAAAATGTATGAGTGAAATGGTCATGGAGTCATTGACTAGATAACTGAGTGTGTTTTTGGAATCATTGTGAACTCTCTCTATCAAAAATGATGGTCAACCTGCTTCTTTTCCACCCCTCTCTTTGTTCTCTATTCTTCCTCTCTTCTTCTTGAATAATCCCCACTAGGATAAGTTTCCCCACAATATGAATGCATGTCTCCAACTTGACACTTGTCATATCAGAAGTTACTTTTGTCCACTTGTCCCCAACTTTAGAACTTAGGATAAAATTATCTATACTTTATGTTTTGGGAAATATTAATATAATATTCCCTTGACTTTTGGCCCTCCATTTCCCTAACTGGTGAAGTTCAGTCCCCCATCTCTTTTATCGTGGTCGTTCTGCAGGCAGTGATGTATTTTATATTAATCATGAGTCATGTACAAAGTAGGCGCATTGGCCCTTGACATCTAGGTGCGCTGGCCTAAGTCCAAGACATAAGCATTATGGCTTACAATACTGGCTCACCAGCCTATAATGCAAATTATATACACAAAGGTTCACTGACCTTAATATTTCACACACTTAGTTACTGTGTGTTGTATCCTCTGTCTTTAAGGTTGCATGCACCTTAGTTACTACACGCAGTATTCAGAAATGTGCACATTACATCCCTTTATTGCGTAGTATATGCACACACCATGCCATGAAAGGTGTATTACAAAAATGATGTCTAAATAGATCACTGTCTTAGATATACTTGGATTATATTTACATTTGGGTTCTGTTAAGGTCCTAACCCGAACATAGGTAGATTAATGTATTCGGATGTAATAAAGGTCAATATTAATAAGACCTTTCAATAAAATAGAATAAGACGGATGTAAGAAGACCTAATAGAAGCTTCCGCTTCTAGAAGGATCTTCCTCTAGATGCTTCTTTTTAGTATAAATAGGAGTC
>JASDQU010105304.1:113390-126121 GCA_032191745.1 Picea mariana
CTTGGATATTATTGTAACAGAGCGCTGCTCGATTGGAGGTTGCCCCCTCGAAGAGGCCTGTGAACATTGCTATCTGAATCAAGTGCTATTTCTGTTGCTATTTCGTATATCATTTCTGTGTATTGTGAATATTATGCTGGATATTTCACTGTTATTCTGTTATTTCTAGCATTTCATTTCTGTTCTGCATATTTTATATATCTGGTATCTTGCAGGTTCGGCCGAGGGATATTACATGCATAGTGCACAAGGAGGTTGAGATTTGGGAGGAAGTGGAGTTCTGGTCTCATTCTTCTTCCATCTTCCTACAATGGTGGAAGTGGTGCCAACAATTGGGGGTGAGGGTGGTGTGTAAGGGTCCTGTATTGTGATCTACATCGGTAGGAATTTTGTCTGAGGAGGGAGAGATGGTGTAGGAATCGTCACAGGTGGATGAAGATACCATATAGGGATGGCGAGAACCATGTTAGGAAGGGTAAGGGTGGTGACTACCTGGAATGCTTGGACTCTAGGTGGGGGGTATAAAAAGGGAATTTGGGTAATGGGTTGGGGGATCATTTCCCAAACCAGGGTTTTCCCCTGGAGGGGGTAAGACCTGGAATAAGTGGTGCAGCGAGGTTCTCAGGGAAGTTCTGAGGTAATGGTTCTTCAACTGGTGGAACTTCGATGTGGGGAGGGGCCTTGATGGGAGGAGTATTGTCTCTGATGTCTGTTCCATTAGAATATACTACACACACTTGTGTTCAAGGGTGTAGGATAGGTGGTTCTCCATGATATTTCCCCAACAAGGATGGGTCCTTGAAAATTTCGGGACCCATGTCGATGACTGAAAAATCATTTGATCTAGTGTGGACAAGGGGGAGGATGTTATCAATGTTGGTGGAATAATTAGGCTCATAATGTGTAAGTTGGTAGATGGTAACTATTTTCCCATTGTGTGGGAACATCATCATTCAAAACACAAAAGAGTCTACCGCATTCATAGCATACATGTATCTATGTCCGAAAAAGATGTTGTAATCAAGTGGGGCATCGATAAATTCAATGGAAATGAGGATGGTTTTCCCCCCAGGTTCTATAAGGAAATTTTTAAAGAGCCCTCTAGGGGATGATGGTCAACTGTCATAACCTCGCAGGGTGATGGTAGATGGTACTAGCTCAGGTGAGCCAAGTTTTTTCCATACTACTTTGGAAATGATGCATGTGGATGCACCTTCATCGATGATGCATCGATGAACTATGATGTTTCAGATCTTAACTAGTATCTGAAAAGCTACCAGAGCGGGGAGGCATGGTTCTCCACTATCTAGATCAAAGGTGATGAGTCTAGTATCAACTAGGTTGATTTCCCCCAAGGTGGAAAGAAAGGATTTCCTTTGAGTTGGAAAAGTTTGGAGGACCTATAATACAAACATGGCTACAAGAGACTATGCTAAGTCATCAACCAGACTGTAATTATGGGCTTCCCTAACATGAGGGTTATGTACATTCCTTCGTAAAGGAATACATGGTATATGAGGGTTTGGTTTACTATTAGGGAGTGGAATCATCAATGGTTGTTCAGCTATAGATGGAGCCTCTTTTGAGGTGGTTAGGGTAGATTCAGGGGGAACACCATATTGGCGACCACAGTTTTGCAGAAGAATCTCTTCTTCATTGGTAAGGAGGATATTGTGATCGATTAGATTTCCAGATTGATTGGGACCTAAATTTTGATATTTCCCCATTTGGGGTGGAGCAAGGTTTACCTCTTGTTGGGTATTCATCACACCTTGGTGTGGAATGGGGTTTTTCAAAATGACTAGAGGTGGTTGTTTCAAATACTGTTGTGGGGCCTGCTGAGGGGAAGGCGACACTGGAGGACGTTGTGTGTTCATGGATTCTTTCATCCATTTGAAGTCGACAATTTGGGGGAAATGGTGAGTATAATGTCCATACTCACCACAAAGAGTGCAAGGGAAGTTATTTTGGAGGTTATTGTTCTTCCCTTGTCGTGGTTGATTGTTACTGTTCCTCCCTTAGGGGTTTTGGTTTCCTTGATTCTGGTTTCCACCAGCGTGATGATTTTTTTGGGGGTTATTTCCACCTGGTCCCAGGTTGTTGCTGTTTCAGTTTTTCCCTTTCTTATTGGTATTATTCGATGGATGGGATGGATTTTTCCTATTCATCTATTCAAAATTTTGAAGCTGTTGAATGGGAAAGGGTTGAACAAAGTTAACGTCGGTCTATGGTTGTCCTCGTGGAGGAGAAACTGACTATGGAGGACCACGGAATGGAAAATATGGATTTTTTGTGGATATGATCCATATGGTGTGTAAGAAGTTGAAGAATTTCTGCTATTGCTAATTTTGTATGTAGAGGTAGAAGGTGAACTCATACTTGGTTGAGAGACCAGACACATCATGGGTACTGGTGGGGGTCCACCCATTGATGGAGGGGTAGCAACATGATATGACTATGGGTGAGTGGGAGGATGGTAATAAGAGATCCCTCCATATGGTTGTGAATATTGAGGTTCCCCATAAGTGGGTGATGGGTGGCCGTAAGGGTTGAGATGGTTCATAGAACCAATCAATCCATCCGCAACGTGGGACATCCCAGTTTTGTCCTGGCGAAATGGTATGGTTCTAGGTGCATCAAGAAATACTATGTATAAGTAACCTGATTGAACATAGATGAGTTCAAAATTTTGAGCCTTTCTAATTTCCTCCTCTTATGACTAAGGAAAAGTGGATGCTACATCCTTGGAAATAACAGAGACAAGTGATTTGAGAAACCAATGAAGACGTTGTTCTTTGGTGGTTTCCACTTTACAAAAAATACATCGTTGACGCCATTCATGGATTTGGTCAGCTATATAGATAGTGATGGTTTGTTTGAACTTTGAGAGAATTTCTAAGCCAGTATCATGACGAACTGGTAGTTGGAAAAAGGACAAAAAGGCTTTGGCCAATGATTCAAAGGTCACATGGGACCCTGATTTTTCGTTCACATACCATTTGGTTGATGGGCCCATGAGATTTCTTTGAAATAAAATTAAGTGGATGGAATCATCCATGATGTTGTTTGAAGAGAACCATAAGTGGAAGGTCATAACATGATTGGCGGGATCTTCCCCCGGTTTTCCTTCAAAATTTGGAATATCTGAAGGTAGTTTGGTAGGCATATGGGGCCATGTAAAATGGGATCATTCATGAGTTTGGTCAAATCATGAATGTTGAGGGATGCAAAGTATGGCATAGGGAGATTTGGTGTAGGATTAGTTCCAACCATTGTGTGATCAGGTAGTGGACTTGTTCCTTGAGAGAGATTTGGTAGAGTTGTACTTATCCATTGAGAAGATGTTTCTCCCCCACCCCCTTATGAAGGAGAAATAGTGGATGGATAGCCTTGGGAATTGAACCCAAGCAAAGTGGAACCAAGTAAAGATGATCCCAAAAAAGTAGCACTCACGAGGGTGTGATATGGCTAAGCCGATGAGTTGGCAAGACTAGGGACTCCTCCTAGAATGGGAGGGACATTCTGAAAGTTTCTGAAATGAAGGGGATTTTGTGGGTCCCCTATGGTTTCAGACTATCAAATTGAATTCATGCAAATGGTGATAAGAGAGAAATAAATGAACAAGAGCTTTGTATCTTTTGTACCTTCACAAAATAGGATAACTCACAATTGCATGTAATCAAATGAACATTATACATAAATCAACTGTAAATAAGCAAGCATGTGGATAGGTGGATTTTGTCCGCATGGGGGAACAAATAAAAAGAAAGTGCTTGTGTCCTAAAAGACTTATCGTCCTTCCTCTCAAAATAACACTGGGCCTTCCAATATCACTCAACAATGGTGTCTGAAGCCACCGTAAGAGGATCTAGTGAAGGTTGAAGCAATCAATTATAATGAGGGGTAGATGGTGCATATCTCGAAAGAGCTGGAGATGTTTCCCACTATCCACACAAAATATGATCAAGGTGTGATTGCAGCCCACAATTGCCACCTAGGTAGATGTCCTAAGTTTTTTCCACTAGGTACCTCGGTCAAAGTGCGACATTTAGATTTTTATCCTCATAAATGGGTCATGGGATGGATGCCCTCACAAGAGTTGGGTGACTCAAGGAGGGATGCATAGAACAACTGGACCTCGGCCTTCGACCCTTCACGGGTATCTCCCTACCTTATGATGTAGGAACACTTGAATTGGAGGATTTGAATGTTCCATATCTCTCAACTTCTATTGTTTGAAAATGTGAGAACCTGACAATGGGGGGTTATTTGGATGCCTACTCTCGAAATCCTACCTAGACTAAAAATTTCTTTTGGCACCTCCTATAGAGGAAAATTTAGTGCGTTTGTTAGAATTTTTTTAGAAGTGGTGGGATGAGAGATTGGGGTTGTGGACCAATCTCCTTTGAATTAAATGGGTGTGGATAATTTCCAAATAAGTAGTCATATCTTTCAGAATTCCCTTGGAGAAAACCTACTTCGACCTCCACTATTTCAAATAGAAAATTTGTATGTGAGGAGTAGATTTTTGTGCAAGAGAGTGACAATTGTGCAAATATTTTAGTAAGTTAAGTGTGAGATTGCAACATGGGGTCTTCCAATGGTCCTTACAAATATTTTTTACCTAGTTTACTATGTGCATTTGGTACAACCTTGCGGAATATTTAAATCCCTAAAGAACTAGCAATGTGGACATATGGGTCCTTACAAATTCCTTTAAACTCCCTAAATGTTGTTTACACTAAGAAAGATCTTGAAAAATATCCTAGATTGCAAACACTTGGGAATGTATGGGCCCATTACTTTGATCTTTAAACTTCCCTAAATTGTGATGTAAACTAAGAAATTATTTAGAAAATATCTTAAGTTTGCAACAAGTGGGCATGTATGGGCCCTTACAAAACTTTTAAGATGATTTCAAAAACTAAAGAGGAACCCTAGGGGGGCTTTGTCCTTTCCTAAAGATTTTTTTTAAGCGAGATAAAAATTCCTCTCAACCTTCTTTATGATTCCCAATATCACACTAGGGTGCAAGGGAAGAGAATACTTAAGGGTCAAAATTGGTTTCTAGTCCCACTTTAAGTGATTGTGTATGAAAGCAATAAATTCAACTTAAAATTTTACAATCCAAATGAGCCATCCATGTGGAAAAAAAATAAATAGAGAATTATGATTCTTTTTACCCCCTAAGTGCCTATGTTAGCTAACCTTTCTTATGGGAAAGGAATCTAAGTGGAGTGTAGTTTCCTTACAATGTGCTAAAAAATAAAAATATGAAGGCTAGGGGCCCTCAAACCATGCATAAAAACCCTTACAATTTTGAAAAACTAGACTTATGCATGGGTTACATTTTTGAAAGGTGCAAAATGCACAAAATGCACAGAGAAATGAGGCATGTGGCACGCACAATGTGCATATGTGGGCAGGAAAATCCGTGCACTTCCTGTCACACGTCGGGGGAGAAATTTCCAAGTGAAATACTCCATCCTCATCTCTGACGGCAGGTTAGGCGGCCAATTTTGGTACCTTCAAGGCAAGACAATCAAAATTAAGTTCTTTCAAGGTTCAAATAGGGAGGAATTTGATATCGATCCCCAATATGGTCGCCAATACGTTGTGTTGCTTTTGTCACTTGGGTGAGAAAAACAACAACACTTGCATGTCTAAGTGAGCCTGCTAGATGAGAAAAATTTTTGTGAGTGGCCTAGATATTCCAAACACATATGAACACAAAGAAATAAACTAAAACAACTAAGAAATAAATGTTAGAAATATTGAGAAACTTAGAATCATGGAAATCAAACAATGACCAACATAATGCTACCAATGGATCAATAGATTAGTAGGAAAAACACTATAGAGAAATTCAGGGACTTATGAGTCCCCTCTTCCTCGTTGGGAGGGCTCTTGAGTTCCCTAATTGAGAGATCTTCACTCCTTACAATGGAAGAAATGAAAAATTAAGAAAAGCAATTCATATTCCCTCAAGAGGTGAGTGAAATGGCCTATTGCAATGGTACTTGAAGGCTTCAAAGAGAAAAGAAGATTCTCAAGGAAGAGTTCTTGCAACATAACAATACCTTGAAGATCTTGGTTTCTTAGCACACCCATGGATCTTATTTATAGAATTCATACATTGAAAAATGTAATTGGTTCATAGTGTGAACAAGGGGCCTTTTAGAGAACCCTCTAGCCCTTGACCAACCCCCAAGCTAGATTTCGCTCAGATATGAGTGTCAAATCGTGTTGGGGGTCATACCAGAAGTGGTTGAGGGTTTGATAAGATCCATAAATGCATTGTTCATAGAAGTGCGTGGCTTTTCTCATACACAGTTTCACATTTTTCACATAGTGCACACCGAGGCCTGTGTTGGCCTGCGCACTTTGTGCAATGTGCACACGCTCCCTTTGGTGTTTCTGTGCATTCTGATTTTTGACCCCAATTACATTTTTTTTTCCTTATGGATTAATTTTAGTGTTTTCGGTGAACTTATTGTTGTTGGCATTGATGTTTTTTCTTTAACCATTTGTGTGTAATGTTGTGGACAATTTTTCAGTGATAACACTGGGATTTAAGCAACTTCAGAGATATCTCAAATAGCCTCAAGATCCTTCTCTAATCCATCCTTTCAACCAGATCGAACTGCATAAACAAGTCATATTTACCTTGTACCAATACCTCCTCAATTTTTCCCCCCTTAGGTTGGAAAGATATCTAGCTCTGATACCACTTTAATATCCCCCAATAGGAATATGCTAGTTTTTTTGTCCAATGTAGTTTTGGTTATACTCTTTTTCCCAATACATGTGTTATTAAGTAGATTGAGGAATTTCTACAAACATTTTTCACATAACCCATAGATATAAATTTTGACAAACATGTTACATTCAGTCTAAATACATCAGAAAATAGAAGAGATAAAATGGCACTTTATTAATAATGGAATCTTGATCACATAATACAATGTCCAGGGCTACTGTAGCAGCTGTGATAAATCAACAAACATACAAAAATAAAAACCAAAACCTGATGTAGTTCCCTAATCTCCTCTAGAAGATGGTTCCTTCCCAAATCTACAGGAGGGTTAACTCCAAACCTCCAAACCCTCTCCAATATGATTCCCAAACATAAGATGAAGCTCAAGTGAATATCCTCCTCCTTTGTCTATCCAGGGTGGATCTTTCACCATTGAAACTAAACTATAATGGAAGGGTTTTTCCAAAACTCTAATGAAAACCTTGGCTCCAATAACAATCCAAAGAGATCAATCCAAACATAATGCCAAATTCAAGAGTTACCCCTCCTTTTATCCTTTTTCCATTCCTTCTAGAACTTTCCCCTTTTTGACTAAATAAAATATAATCCTTATTCCCCTTTTACTTTCACCTTAATATTAAAAGTAACTTTAAAAATGTTTAAGTAACTTATTAATCTAAAGTTACTTTATTTCCTTAATTTCACTTTAAAAACATAACATATCCTAATTGACATTAAATAACCCCTTTTGACTCCCTTTTTCTTCACTGAAAAGCCACAAAAGTCATTTCCACCACAGAATACGGGAACCCAAAATTAGGGACATGACAAAATATATGAGGCAAGGAGTCCCAATGAAGGCATAGGAAGAGAGAAAACGAAGAGTCGAGAAGAAGAATGGTTGTAACTGTACGGGATAGAGAAGAGATGAAGGGCCCAGAAGAGGAATAATTCCAAGGGGCAGTGAGGAAAAAATGTTATAAATGCAAATTTTCCTTCAATAGGAAGGGGGGCTGGATAACCCATAATTGGGTCATGTATAATTCTTTATCAATCTTGAGGATGGATTTGAAATATTTTTGATTTTACTTATATCTTAGTCTAAATAATTCCTTCTAAAATATGAATATAAGGAAGAACTGATTCATGGTCTATTCATGAAGTAGTGCATTGTTGTCGATTGATTGCTTCCTGCAACAATTTTCCATTTCTATCAATTGATTATATAGGAATTAATTATGAATGGATTATGAATGATTCAGGAGAATCTAAGGAATCTTTAGAGAGTTCTAGGAGGATCCATAATTCTCATAGAGGTCCAAAGGGATCCATAAATGCTCAAAATTTGACTATCTCAAATCATCCCAAAAATGACATCATTGCATAGATATTGTCGTCATCTTTCCAATGACACAAACGACAAGTCAAACTAATTTCATATGAAAAAGTTATAAGAAATCAAAGTTTGGGTCAAACATACAAAGTCAAAGGTCAAAGGGAAAAAAGAGGTGACATGTGTCACCACTGCAAGGGTGACACATGGAACATGGTTATTGGAAACTGAAAGGGGGAGATCTTACCTCTAGGTGGATGAATCACAGGTTGATAAGTGGTCTAGTCATGTTATGAAACATGACATGTTGGAACCAATGAGAGGCTACCACATGGAAACCCCTCATTGGAAAACATTGGTTAGTATGTGTAAAAATTATGGAGTAGATAGGGGTCAAACCCATGACCTCCATAACCTCCCACAGGCCTAGAAAAACCACATTTACCATCACATGACCACAATGAGTCTTAACCTATTATGTCACAGATGTTGATTAATTGGGTTGGTTTTCATTGATGTCAACCCTTGAACAAAGTCCAGTAGTGAATTCCAGTAGCACAAAGGTTTGGGTAATGGACCCAAGTTTTTTTGATGTATAATGGTATGAGTTTTGATATATTTGTAGGTAAGACTATTCTAGATGGATATTAAAATTCATGCCATCTCTGGTGGTATGTGGAATTTCACATAACTCCTCACGGTTTGAGAGTTATGGCCTTACGAAGTTGGAGGACCCTCATATGTTGTCTTGAAGCCGCAAAAGGTCAAAGATGTCAAAGTGCTTGCAAAGAATAAATTATTTAAATAATAAAATGAAGTGAAAAAGTCAAAGAGGATTATTTAAATAATAAAGTAAAGTGACAAAGTCAAAAAGGATTATTTAAATAATAAAGTAAATGGAGAAATTTTTAATTATGGAAAGTGGTTATAAGAAGGTTAACCCTAAAATGAGGAAAATGGGTTAAGTAGTCAAGTGGATATTGGATATATGGACAAGTGGTAAATTGGGCACAGTTGGACATAGATGACTATGTGGACAAAGTGGTCTAGAAGATGCTTCTAAGGAAGCTACATTAAAGTATAAATAAGAGGCAAGGCTCTCTCATTTCAATCATGCTTGAGCATATTGAATATCTACAGGTGATTGAGGTAACCAAAGGATATCTAAGATGAATTTCAGAAGGAAGGTGAAGTAAATAAGGACAAAATTCAAGGGAGGATAAATTTTTTTGATGATGCTTTCTAAAGTATGTTATTTACAGGTCATCTCACCATTTTCACAATAAATTATTTTCTAGAATGATTCAGACTATGAAATTGGGAGGCCAATGAAGAAACATATCCAAGTAGTTGTGGTACAAATTTCATCTTGTGGGTCGTTGTATTTTGGAGTTACACTGCATGGAAATTAGGGTTTGTGGCTAGTCTTGAAACTAGTCTAAAACAGGTGTTTCGGGTAAAAATGTCATAACTTATTCATAATAGATCCAAATTCAGTAAGACAAAATGTGTTGGTTAGAGTATGGTCTATAGTATTCTTTGTAAAATTTTCAGATCCATACAACAAATATTCCATGCGGGGCATGCTCTACAAGTTCTCTCTCTAGAATAAGCCAAAATTCAACAAGTTATGTCATATTTTCTATAACTCCTTTTCTGAGAGGTTCCAAATAGTGACACCTAGAGGAATTGCATAAAACAAACTAAATAACATTGTGTACTATTTCTAGATCTTTATTCATTAGAGGTACATAGTTATGATTATTTTAATTTAGGGTTGATGACTAATCCAAAACTAGCCATGTGAGACTAAAGTAAATTTTGATGAAAATGCTAGTCTCTTGTTGTTAAAGTTAAGGAAGGTTTGTAGGTATGTGATCATATACACCAGGTCTATTACAGAGTTACAATCAGATTTGGATAATGAAATTGATGAGGCATTATGATTGAGGTTGAAGTACAGGTTGGTGCATGGTTGATGCACTTGTTTATGGTATAGGTTGATTATAGGTTGAGGTACAAGTTGATTAATGGTTGATGCATGGTTCATGTTATTGGTACAGGTTGTTTGGTGTAGGTTGATTGGTACAGGTTTACAACAATATATCTCACAATGATAGTGTGAAAATGGTTCCATCATTCCACTTATATGTCAAGGTGGTTGGACAAGGCAAGGATAGGTGGTTGTAGCCACCTTCCGTTTGTAGCTGGAGAACATAGGGGGTTGTAGCTTCCTTCTGGTTGTAGCCATAGAATTGAGGAGTTGGATCTTTGCTTAGGTTGTAGCTTGAGAAACTAGGGGTTTTGATTCTCCTTCCAGTTGCAGCTAGAAAACAAAGGAAGTTGGTGCTTCCAATGAATGTAATTCTTCAAGACATATAAGAAAAATCATTCTGTGGTTTTCTCTCGCTTTGGGTTTCCACGTAAAAGCATTGGTGTACTATGTCTTTGTATGATTGTTCTTTTGTTCATTGTTTATTTACTCTGCAAATATTGGATGATAATGCTACTTGCATTATATGGTTAAAAAGGATTAGATTTCTCTATTACTGATTCACCCCCCCTCTCAGTAATCCAACAATTGGTATCGGAGCAGGTTCCTTCAGAAATCAATTTAACCACTGAAAGGTAGATCATGGAGAGAAACAACATGTATAAAAATGGAATACCATAGTTTGATTGACAAAAGTATGCATTTTGGAGCATAATGATGAAGACATATATACAGGCACAGGGATTTGAAATTTGGCAATCAATTATAGATGGATACACAACACCAGTAGTTTCGCAGACAAATGACAAAGCAATGAAAATCAGTCAGAATAATTCCAAAGACACAAATTCACTTCTGAATGGTCTTGGAGAATCAGTATTCACCAAATTTGCACATTGTAAATCCGCTAAAGATATTTGGGACAAACTTCGAAATATTTATGAAGGATATTCAAAATTCAAAGAAGCAAAGCTTCAACTTACAATGGTTAGTTTGAACAACTAAATATGAAGGAAGATGAGAATATCACATCTTACTTTTTATGAGTCGATGAAATAGTAAATGCAATATTGGGATTGGAATAAGAAATCAAATAATCTTTCATTGTTCAAAAGGTACTAAGATATCTTCCTATGATATTTGACCCTAAGATATCAACACTAGAAGAAAGAGAATATCTAAACTCAATAAGGATGGACGAACTACATGGAATATTCACAGCATATGAAATGATAATTGAAAAGGAAAATCTAGATATAAAAGAAGGAGCCTTCAAAGCATTCAAAAGGTCAAAGAAAAATGGAAAGAAAAAATAAAAATAACATAGCAGGAACAGTGACATCTCGGAAGATGATGAAGAAGCGACCAACGTTGTCAGAAGATTGAACAAGGGAACCAACATCATGCATAGAGGTAAGCTTCCTTGGATTTGTTTTAATTGTGATGGTATTGGTCATTTTTATAACAATTGTCCTCATAAGAAAAAGATAAATTATGAAGGTTACTCAAATAGAAAACAAACATATAAAGGAAAAAGAACCACAAAGAAAGTTTTCAAGAAAGGATTATGCACCAAAGAAGACATATCATCATTAGATGAAGATGAAGTCAGTGACAGTGAGACAAAAAGAGTTCTATTCATGGTAGTAGAAGACTCTGATAAATAAGACTTTGAAGAATAATATGAAGAGGTTGAAGAAGAATATGAAGAGGCCGAAGAAGAATATGAAGAGGTAGAATTTGACCACCGAGAAAAATTGTTGTGTGCCATAGAATTTATTAGAAGAGAAAAAGAAGAAAAACAAGAAACTACAAGTGGAACTAGACAAGAAAGAAGACACTCAGGAACTAGAAAAAATGATCACAAATTTGAAGGTTCGGATTGAAGAAGATAAAAGAATTGAGGAAGCACTCAAAGAACAGCTAGAAGGAAGAGACCATATCATTGGAAATTTGGAAGAAGAAATTGTCACATTAAGAAAGGATCTCTAAAAGAAAAATATGCAGAAAAAATAAAAAGTTTTGAATGACATTATGAGCAGTAAAAAACTTCATCATGACAAGTATGGACTTGGATACAATCAGAAAAAAAAGGGATCAAGCTCCAAAACAACAGAACAAGAAACATATCCAAAAATCTATGCAGAAACAATCAAAGGGGATAGGAAGGTGTACAAATAAAATTATAGGGACACTCCTCCACCGAGAAGATTCATATTTCATAATCAACGACCGATAGAAATATATAGGCCTCAGGAATAAGAAGGATTCATAAGAGTACCTCCTTTCTAAAAATCTTCAACTCCCAGGTATCAAACTATCTTTTTTGGTTTATGTTATACATGTAATTGTTGGACAACTGAGAGGGGAGGTGAATCAGTTGTTACTTTTCTTAAACGATTATGACCATTTTAAACTCTTTACAAAACAATCAATGATGATCACAATGATGCAGGGAAGTAAGCAATAGAATATTAAACATCAATCACACACATGAAATATATAGAGAGAGATATTTCCAGAGGACACCCATAAAGGGGAAAACCTCTTCTTCTTGGTATGAAAAGTAATCTTTATTTTCTTTACATTATAATTCTTGTGAGATCCAACTCCTATTGAGGCTATAAACTCTAATTTACAAGAAGAAA
>JASDQU010105305.1:37630-50438 GCA_032191745.1 Picea mariana
CCACCACTTGACTTTGGAAATTACATACTACATTACGTGATTTGTTTTGCATTAAACTACATAAAAATGTAGCAAAGCACAAAATATTCTTATACAAGTTCATTTCGACAGAGAGTAGAGAGTGTAGCATGTACATGTACTAGATGCTCACTTGGATGCCACTAAAGAAAGGGCCCATCAGAAGTTCTACGGAAAAAGGCCTCACACACACTCCCAACAAACATTTTTCAACAGTTTCCTCATTTTTTAATTGGTAACCTTTTCCACTAATGCAAGCTTTATACTAAAGCTCACATTCTTATAAATCTAAGAAACAATATGACACTCACTATAAGGAATATCCAAAGTAACCATCTCTAGTAAGAACATGCCAAACGAATAAACATCTACATGTTGATTATACTCCTCTTCATATAATTATGGAGTCATGCATTCTGGTGTACCAATTATAGAGTACGTGGCATGCTCATTTTCCACAATAACAGTAAAACCTAGATACCTAATCGTCAGAACACAAGTATTACCATTGACAAATATACTCTTGCAATTCAAATCTCTATGAATTATGCAAGGATTATGATTATGAATATTTCCAATATCTAACATGCTCAATTCTTCACTCTCTTCATTGAGACATGTTAATGCTTCTGATGGTACTGCCTCAGGGTCCCCAAGGTGCAAATCTCAACAATAAAATTCACATGTCTCATGCTTGGAGGGTCCCCTTTTATTGCGAACGTAAACTTAATATCTACTACATACAATACATAAATCAATTAACCTTTTGGACATGGAGACCAAGTTATGTATGAACGGAATGTTGAAATTATAGGAGTTTGTCTCTCATTGGTTCTTAAAGTGGATTTAGTGAGTTTTATTACATATAAATACATTATTATTACTTAAATGTTAAGAAAATTGACAACTTTGTCAATAACATGTATAGTGTTTTAAAATGACTTCGAGTAAGCAATGCCGATTAAAATGAATAACTTCACCAATAATGTGGATGACCTATCCACAACCAATTAGTATACTAAGTAATGTTGAGAAAAATAACAACTTCATGAAGAACATGGATGTCTTTTAAAAATTTAATTAAGTTAATTATAATAAATAGAAACATGTGTTTAGAGACATGCACAGAGGGAAGATACATGGTGCTTTAAGAGCTTTATGTAAGGTCTTTTCTTATGGATGGTAGTGGGAACATTGTTTAGGCAAGCATAAAGGGTTGAGGTAAAATTTTGCAATGTCAAATGTTGTTTGTCTGCTCAATGGACAAAGTGGTGAACAATTCCATGTTTCCTTTATACAAGTTGAGATGCCTTGGGGAATTAAAATACAATATATTTATAATTTGAATTAACAACACTAATATTAAACCTTCCTCTAATTACTTTGGCATTCCCATTCTCCCGCTTAGGGGACAACTCATCTGAAGGTACACCTTCAGCTGAAGATAAAACAAAAACAGGAAGGAAAAGGAAACAGGTAGACCACCTTGAGGGAGAATTTAAGAAAATCAAACCATCTACCTTTGACAGGGAATCCAGAACAAGGGAGGAAGTTGAAGCATAGTTATTAGACATAAAGAAGTATTTCCAGATACACAACTATTCCAACAATATGAAGGTCAAAATAGCGATCTATAATCTGAAAGGAAAAGCTAGCATATGGTGGTAGGACCTGAAGCAAGCCAAGAGCCAACAGGGAAAAAAGATGGAATGGTCGGATTTTAAGAAGTACTTTAAGAAACAGTATTTATATGAAAGTTACTATGAAAGAAAAACTAAAGAGTTTTATGAGCTATGATTCGGTCAAATGTCTATGGATGACCTGATAAACAAATTCTTGGAATTACTAAGATTCGTGCCTTATATCCGGGAGGACAAACTGAAAATCCAGTGGTTCCTAAGCTGTTTACGATAGTCCTATAAGGACAAAATCGTATTCGATAATCCCAAATCCTTAAGTGAAGTTTTCAGGAAGACCCGAATGTGTTACGACCAATACAAACAATGGTCAGAATTTCCCAATGCTTGGAAAGACAAGAAACAAGACCGAATGAATCAATGAAAGAAGGGATATCAACCAACCCCTTTTTGTAACGTAGCAAAGAGTTTTCCAGGGAAATATTTTCACTCCAACAACCACAACACCCAAGGAAGTGGTAAACCAATTAATCCGGGAACAACGAAGCTTGGGGATAGCCCCCGCGAACCGTTAAAATGTTTGGAATGTGGAGAACCTCACCTAAGGAGGAAATGTCCACGTTTGACTTCAGTAGCTAGGACTACAATTCACAACCTACAGGAATCAATGCACAGAGAAAGGCTCAATGCAATCGTGGAAGGCCGACAAGCTGACCACCAATCCACTGTAGTGGAGATTGAAGGTAATATTAACAATACTTGTATTTCTTTTTTAATCGATCGAGGAACTACGTTGAATTACATCACTCATGGTGTAGTGGATTCAAATAAACTTAAGAAAACAAGACATGCAAAATCTTGGCTGATACAACTAGCAACAAGAACAAAAAGGAAAGTATCTGACTTTATTTCTGATTGTGAGTTCAGTTTAGGTGGTCAAAACACAAAGACAAATCTGAACAATTTACTGTTAGGGTCTTATGACGTAATTATCATAATGGATTGGTTAGAAAGGCATAAAGCAATGTTAGATTGTTATGAAAAATCACTCAAGTATAAAGACGAAAACAACATTGTTAGGATAGCTCAAAGTATACAAAAACTAATCTAAGTTAGAGAAATTTCAACAATCCAATTTAAGAAATGCACGAGAAAGGGTTCTCAGATTTATGCCATCCAAGTAACAAATTTGTTGGAAAAAGAAAATAAACCTAGCTTAGAGGATTTTGATGTCTTTCATGATTTCAAAGATGTGTTTGTTGAGGAGATACATGAATTACCCCCAAGGAGGGAGATAGAATTTTATATCGACATACTACTTGGTTTAGCCCCTATATCTAAAGCACCCTACTGAATGAGTTTACCTGAATTAACAGAATTAAAAATTCAATTACAGGAATTATTGGACAAAGAGTATATCGGACCGAGTGTTTCACCATGGGGAGCACCAGTCATTTTTGTTAAAAAGAAAGACAAAACTATGAGATTATGCATCGATTACAGACAACTAAACAAAATGACTGTTAAAAACAAATACCCCTTGCCCAGGATCAATGATTTGTTCGATCAAGTAGTTGGGGCCAATATTTTTTCCAAATTGGATTTAAGATCTGGCTATCACCAGGTTAGAATAAAAGATGAGGACATAAGTAAAAGAACATTTAGAATGAGATATGGACATTACGAATTTGTTGTTATATGGTTTGGACTCACTGATGCGCCAACCACATTTATGTGTTTAATGAACAATATTTTCAGTCAATACTTAGACAAGTTTGTTTTGGTATTTATTGACGATATCCTAGTATACTCTAAAACAAAAGAAGAACATGAGGAGAACCTAAGGATAGCTCTGCAAATTTTAAGAAAACACAAACTATATGCTAAATTCGATAAGTGTGACTTTTATCAGAACAAAATACAGTACCTAGGACACGTAATATCTGAATAAGGTATTGCGGTCGAACCTGAGAAAATAAGACCCATCATAGAATGGTTGATTCCTAAGGACGTAGCAGGCATCTGGTCATTCATGGGAATCACCGAATATTACCGCAGATTTATAGAGGGATTTTCCAGGATTTCATATCCTATCACCTCATTACAAAAGAAGGAAACCAAGTTCAATTGGTGAAATAAATGTCAGGACAGTTTTAATAAATTAAAGGAATTATTGACAACCGCACCCATTTTAAAGGTAGAAGATCCGGAGTAAGACTTCACAGTCTGTGTAGATGCGAGTAAAGAAGGTTTGGGTGGTGTCCTGACTTAGGAAGGGCACGTTATTTGTTATGAATCTGGAAAACTAAAGGAACATGAACGAAACTGTGTCACTCATGACTTTGAGTTGGTAGTTGTCATACACGCCCTAAAGATGCGGCGACACTATATAATGGGCAAGAAATTTCTATTATTGACGGATAACAACGGTGTGAAATTTTTGTTTAGTCAACCAGACCTTAATGCAAGGCAAGCGACATGGTTGGACTTCTTGAGCGAATTTGAATTTGAAGTAAGAAATATCAAGGGTAAGGAAAACAAGGTGGCTGATGCCTTAAGAATAAGAGTTCATGGGTTGTTTGAAATAAACGTTAGCAGGGTAGAAAGTGATAATGAGCAGAGGATAAAAGATACAAGTAATAACGATGATAACTACACTAAAACAGTGGCAGGATTACATAATAATACATAAAATTCATACAAAACAGATCTGAGTTTGGACAAAAATGGTCTACTACGATTTAAAAACAAAATATACATACCAAATTCGACAGAATTAAAGTTAACAGTTTTGGAAGAAGTACACAAGAAACCATATTCTGGTCATCTGGGATACTAGAAAATGGTAACAACACTAAGGAAATTATTTTATTGGCCCCATATGAAGGGAGAAACAACATAATACTTAGCTAAGTGTCAAATTTTCAGTAGGTGAAAGCCGAACACCAACATCTAGCCAGCCTGTTGCAACCCTTACCTGTGTCAGAATGGAAATGGGAGACTATATCACTGAACTTTATTATAGGTTTTCCTAGAAGTGAAAAACAAAATGATTCAATTATGGTGGTAATTGATAGGATTAGTAAGTCTGGACACTTTATTCCTATTGTTAGTCCCTAAAGTTGCACTCGACTGGTAAGGGCAAGCTACGGCATCATTGATTTTATTGCAAAGTGTTTTTTGAAGGTTTTATAATTTGGTTTTGGTATAATGGTTGAAAAATGGGTCAAGTTTACAACATGGCATGAAAATCAAGATTAAAACATTGTATATCCCATTAGCTGAATAATAGGTAAGTACATAGATGGAGTAAACCAGTTTCAAGAAAAAGAAAGTGAAATCTTCAGTTTGCCAATTTCACAAGGTTTAGTTTCAATATATCATAAAGAAACAGGGGTATCAGCTTGAAATCATTACTTGAAAAATTATTTCTACAACAAAATCTTCACTGTATAAATTAACATTCAAGAACCAAAAGAATTGGAATTTGAATAATAAATTCAAGCATGAAAAATGAAATAACAGAGTAGAAAAAAGAAGGTCTAACCATCCATATGCCTTTTCTATTAAGTGTCAATTGAACATACATGACTTTTACAATAATATTCACAAAACGTTTCTATAGATCTCCAATTTTTCGACCTCCATATGGTCTGTCTTTTTTCTATTTAAACTAGCTATAAAACTTCCAGATCCTATTATCTAGGACAGCTTTAAATGACTAGAATAAAAAAGTATCTAGATCCTAAATTATTTCACTCAAAATGAGCTTCTACATACAAAATAGTCTACAGCTCAACAGCTTGATATAACAAACATTGCCAGCAATACATTTGACTCTACAAAATAGTGATCTTGTTTGACTCTGTAAAGCAGATTGAAGTCTTAGAATCTCCTTGATCAAAAAGAGTAATTATTTTCCATATCTCTTGGAGAACCTTTAAACAAAATTGTAACCAATCTTCATGTTACCTTTAAGATACAATCGCAGCAGTTCCTTTGGCATTTTTCTGCTTGAGCTTCGTGGTTAACACAACATTGTGCCAGTAAAGTCTGAAATTGATTTCCCCGAGTTCCTTAAGAAATGCCCTTTGCTCCTTCTTCTTCTTTTTAATACTTTGAATTCTTTCCTACTGGCGAGCATTCCGTTGTTCTATCTGCATGTTTTCCTTCTTTAATTGCTTTATGGTTTTCTGAAATTCTTTAATCTTTTCCTTATCAGTTCTTATCTCGACCCTGAATCCTGAACAATCTTCAGAGGGTGCAGTTTCATTTAGGTTTAAAATAACACTGGGTTCTTTGGCTTTAACCTGGTATTTTGAGATCAATTCTAAGCTATGTTCTTCTTCAGAACTTGATGAATCCATAGCTCCAGGTACATCTGGTAAGTAATCTGAATCTTCCAAGTAATCCTTTTTTTCTTCAGGGAATTCATTGATGCCTTTAGCCATCTCTTTAGCCTTAGCTAATCTAGTTGAAGATCTTGTTACAGGGCCTGTAGGTGGTGTAAGTTTTCCCTTTCCTTTGCTGACAGATTTCTTGGGAAATGGAGTCTTTTTTGCTCTTTTCCTGGTGCTTGTTTCAACATCCTCATAATCATCTTCTATGATTATGGTGTTTTCTTCTTTAATTTCCATACTGAACATTGCTTTTGAGTTCAGCCTATACTTATTAGTATCCCTGGTTGAATTTCTCTGAGGTTTTTGTGATACACACGCACCTTTTTTCCTTTTTCCTTTGACTGCAACGTTCCTTTTGTTGGTCGATGGCATTTCAGACTTGAGTGTAGTTTGAGCAATGAGATCATTATATGCCTCTATCTCTCCTTTGACATCTTCCTCAAGAAGCATTTCAGTTTTGGGCTCCCATCTAGGTCTCTTACTTCTGCTCCTCTTAGTTACCTTGATATCAAAAGATTCATCTTTCATAGGGATTTCATCAGAAATATCTCGACTCTATTTAACAGTTTTCCTCCCTCTGCCCTTTTTCGGCTTATTGGATTGAGTGATAGGTTTTAAGGATTTCGTGAGCCAATTACAAGGCTTCTGTAATTCATTTAGGGCAGACATGACTAGGGTTTTAATCAGGACTTGATGGAACAAACTGCCTTTGGCATTAGTGGAAATTGACTGCACTTTCTTGGACATTTTTGTCAAACTTTTAAGCAGGAAATCAGGAAGGTTTAAAGGGTAGTCATCATTTAGATGCATCGGTATTCTGATATGGTAGATGTAGACCAAAGAAAACCTCCCTTTGCAGGTGATGTATCTCTGAATCACAACCAGAGAAGTGTGCCATTCGGGTCGAACCCAACTGCAAGGTATTCCCCTTCTCCAATATAGATTCTAATTGTCTAGAAGGAGGAATTGATTTACGAATTTAGTAACCATGTGCTCCCTCTTCCACCATATTTCCCCTCCAACCACGAGCCTGCAAGCCTTGGCTATAGTTTTCTCTGTCACCAACATCAACATTTTACCGATTTCAACCTCGTGACCATCGAAGTTCAAAGAAAATTCCATTGAAACTTGCTCGTCATAACCTTGAAATGTGGTGAGGAACTCAAACCACCTGGTTTCTCTGAATCTTTGGACCATATGAGGGTAGGCTTCAAGAAGTTCGACACCTTCTGGTTCGATTCTGGCAACTTGCCCGCTCCTCTTTGGCGCCATTAAACTCAATCATGCAACTGTTGTCCTTGGGTTCCAAATTTAATACCTGCAATTGTTGGTATACTCTGTTACTTTGAATGACTAACTATATTTCTCCTTGCAAGGCTGAATTAAACCAACTCGAACTGGTCACATATAATAATCATTAAACAACAGGTGATTTTGAAATGAACCCTACGCGCGTGCATAACGATTATGTTCTGAACCTGTTGGATTTAGGAATGATTTCCAAACTTTCGTGGGAACACACGAACTCTTAACTTATGATTCTTGTTATCATAACTAAATCGGGATAGCAGGCGCAAGTTATGGCATGATTATTTGGCGCTATGGTAATAGGCTTATTCCCGTAGCGCCTTTGACAACTTAAAATTTGAAAATTCCAACGGCATGAAAGGAGACACTTCCAGTTTAAACAATGTTTTTCATAATCAAACTTAAATAAATCATCAAAGATTATAATGCAAAGCATGAAACATCAAAAATCTAAAAAGTAGAAAACAACTGAAAGCGGAAAATGAGGGATGGGTAAGGAGGGTTTAGTACAAGGGTTTCTCACTAAACCAAGACAAAATTAGAGACTAACACCTATAAAGTCTATGTTTAAAGATATTAGCATCGCTGAAATATTCATGAAAGAAATTTTTAGATTGCATGTTATTCCTAAAATGGTGATTTCGGATAGAGACGTAAAATTTACATCTATTTTTCGGAAAGAATTGTTTGCAGGGTTAAATACTAACTTGAATTTCAACACTAGTTATCATCCACAAATAGATGGGCAGACCAAATCGTAGAAGATATGCTACACATGTACGTAAGGACAAAACCAAGCAAGTGGGAAGACTACCTACACTTGGTGGAATTTGCACACAACAATCGTTACCAAACATCGGCTAAGCTGAGCCCCTTCGAGGTACTATACAAAAGAAAGTTTACAACTCTGATTAGCTGGGATAACCCAATGGACAGACTCAAGGTAGGACCAGAAATGTTCCACGAAATGGAGAATACGGTAAGAAAAGTTCAACAGATTTTAAAAGAGGCTCAGGATAGACAGAAAAGTTACGCGGACTTGAAAAGAAGACACTTGGAATTTCAAGTGGGGTATCCCGTCTATTTAAAATTCAAATCCCAAAAAAGTTTACTAAATCTAGGGAATTGTGCCAAGTTGGAACCCAGATTTTGTGGCCCTTTCGAGATCTTAGCTCGAATTGGACTCATAGCATACCAAATTGCACTTCCTGGCAATCTAAAAATTCTTAATGTATTTCATGTTTCTGTGTTAGAGAACCATGTTCATGACCCTACGCATATGATCGATTGGAACTTGGTGTAGGTGGAACCAAAGGGTGAGTTCCAAGCAGAACCTCTGTGCATTCTGGAAAGGAGAAAAATAGCACTACGGAACAGAGCCGTCGCCCAGGTAAAAGTGCAATGGAAGCACTTTAGTCATGAAGAGGCCACTTGGGAGTTGGAGGGAGATTTGTAGAAATATCATCCACTCATGTTCTGAGAAAGGAACGAACACTAAGGACAATGTTTTATTGAAGGGAGAAAGGATGTAACATCCCCAAAAATAAACTATTTTTAAGTCTGAAATTGCTTGTGAAATTATTTCCGTTTTTGGTAAATTCAAAATTGGAAATTATTGCCATTTATGGCAATTCCAAATTTTGAATTTAGTTAATTGTAATTAATGATTATGAATGTTGGGAAGAGACCTGATTTGAACCAACGAACTATTTGGCTATGACACTTGTATGAAACAAAATAATTTATATTTATTGTTGAGGGACAAATCGAACAGCCAAGTTAAAATCAGTTGACCATGACTCCATGAGTGGGGAACATGTTGGAACTACCTCAGGGCTGAATATTACAAGTGGAAAATCAATTATTTGGCCATTAGCAGCCCCTAAAAAATTAGGTATTTGGAAATCTTTGAAAATTCCCAAGGGGAAAAGACCTAGGCACATTTTCTTTTGGATATATAGCATATGGGAGAAGGCATGACGTTGCCTAGTATGTTGGGGAAAAATTATCTCTTGTTGTTATGAACACTATATTATGAGTGTCAGGCAAGGAGAAGTTTGTTGAAACTGAAGGACTATTGCTGAGGAGGAGTTTTGGAGTTCTCCCTCATGGATTCATGGTCAGGCTACGGGGTTAACAGAACAAGTAAATTGGTTGTTATGTTCTAAGGTTGGGTGGAACTTGGTTGTTCCACTTGTTGTTTGGCAACTATTCATATATGTCTATCTACTCTGTCTATGGTCAAATGTTATTTGAAGTACTAGTTGTCAGAATGTATTTTCTTAAATATGGATGAATCGATCTGTTTAGTAAATTCAGATGGAATGGGATGAATTGTAGGATAAAACTCTTACAGTTTATTTATAGGCGTTGAATAATTTTTTGTATCTTGGCTGGAAATAAAATTTAATTATGAGATTATGTTAGGAGATATATCTGTGTTAAACAACATATCCTTTCATTTCTATTCTGAATTCCCTAGCAGATATATGAATCATATGTATCTAAAGATATTCATTTCTGTAAGTAAAAATTTAGATTGTGCAGGCATTAAAGGAAATTTTGAAAGTAAAACTGAGACTTAAAATTCATATATAGTTACAAACGTATCTCTGTAGGTCACCCCTTTAATTCTGAACGAATTGGTCTATGGATTTATTATTGTGGGGATGAAGTAAAGATGGGACTGAGATATATGCATATAGGTTCATACATATCTTTTAAGGTCACATAAGAAAGACCATAATAAACAATGGAAATACCCGACCACACAAGTGCCAAACGAGACTTGATGACTTACCCATATGAACATATAATTACATGTAGATATATATATATATATATATATATATATATGCACATACCATTGTTGTACATGATGTTGCCTAACTTTGCTTACAATTTAGGAAATTACACATACAAATTCCAAGAATTAACACAGGAGACTTCGAACATAATTTTCACTATTTAAACTGCGTGGCCATTTATATTCTAGTTGTTCTCTCATAAACCCCAAGAGGTTATCTGGGATATTTTTATACACGGTCATAATACAGAGACTAATTAAAACAAATCACAGTAATGGAATGGCAGAAAGACAACAATACTTTTCGTTAAAAACAGATTTTAGAAGATTTGTATGCCTATAGGCTCATATCTAAATAGCCAAAAACAGAACACTCGGAGCGATAACCAACATCGTCGGGACCGAGATATGAAAACCTTGAAGTCCAAACATTAAATTGAAACCCAAGTACCTTTCGCGAGTAGGGTGTTGTTTTGATCCATCACGACGACCATGTAAGCCCTGTAAGAAAGGCGAGACGAATTATTAGTGTCAGATAGTAGTCATTCAAACTTTAACATATGAGTTAAATCACATAAGATAGAGAAATTATCGTTTGAAGGTTTAATACTTAGCTTAAAGTTATCATAGGTCGACTCCCAGACGTAGTTTTGATCCATTCGACACCTTGAAAAGGGAGGAGTGAAGTTGAATAATATGATGGGTACCCTCGCAGTAAAAATAGGATCCCATTATTAGTTGAAATAACCAATACAGAAAGGAAATTATATTAATTGTTTTCATAACTGTAAGATAGGTCATACTCTTTCAAACAATTTAATCAACATCATAGAGCATATGTTTATCATATAGAGTCACTAGTCGAGTCACAGAGAGTACACCAAAGTATGATGACCGTAAACACGAATTGACATAGAAAATCTTGATAAAGGAGCTTTAAGTCAATACAAAATTCTTCGTGAAGGAATTTTAAACCAATATAGAACGCTTAATTTTATTTCTTATATAAGTTAAAAACCATGACAAGCAATTTAGAGTTTTCAGCTGATAAGATTTATAGCACATAACACTTAGACTCGAGGCATTTTGCATTCTCTGAGCACAAATGAAGTTACGGGATGTTAACTCATCATTCCTCTTAACTTTACAAGTTGTTGACATGATTATAGAGTTCCTTTAAGTTATGCGTAACAGTAAGGAAGAAAAACCTAAGTTAAACATCCTTAAAGAGCATAGGAAGTATCACTTAATCAGAACGGATGGATGGGATCGATCATGGATCTTTATATCCTAAATATCCTTAGTCTTTAACATAAACCACAGATTAAGGAATTCGCAGGCCAGGTGCCGAAAATGATTGTCCTCGAAAAAATGAAGGATGTCGAGATGCACGGTGGGTGACCCCTGTCACTATTATCGCACTATGTTATTAAAAAATGAGTCATGCTAGACATCGAAGGGAATAAGAAGAAAATCAAGAGAATCTTCGAAGGATTCAAATTGAGGTGTAATGTCCCATACAGTATTTACGACTGATAATTTAATAAACCCAAAGAAAAATGAATTCAAACACCCAAGGAAATCCCATGAAGTAAGTAGATAATCCACAAAGGGGATAGTAACTCATACTAAAGTAATGCAGTCTCAGGGAACTACAGATAGAACTTATGCTTTATTTATTGAAGGGTGTAACCACCTACAATAGAGGACAAATAAAACCAACACGCAGTATTTTGCGATAAACCTATCTTGGTCAAAACTACAGAACCGACATCCTCGCAACCTCGACCCTTTTCAGTTCAGAACACTGTTTACGGTTTTCACAACCATCATATATATCATAGATTAAGATCATATTAGAGGCCAAGGATGAAACCATAGAGGAGTCCTAAGTAGTATCAACGATTAAATAAGAACAAAGAAAAGAAAAAAAAACCCACCACTTAATGCCAGTAAAACATCACATTCAATAACTCTAAAGGTAAACAGGATACATTACTAATATAGAGAGTCGATTAACAAGTGTCGAAGGATGCTTACCTTGCAAGGGTTCCGACCAGTGCTCTCCGAACATTTCACTTCACCATTTCAATATCCAGTTAACAAATGATGGCCTTGACATCAAGCCGAGTAGTAATGGAGGTAGACTCATAGTGGTTTCTTACACGTAGGGTCCGAAAGGAATGAACTAAATGATAGTGAAACCTCCAGTGAGCCTAGTAATGGTGATGGGTAGGAAACTATGCTGAGGGCCATGTGACCCTTGTGAGGTGGCGAGAGAAAAGTGGGCACAAAGTTCGAGCGCTAGACAAGGAGTACGACACAGGATACTTCTAAAATGTCGCGATTATAATCATTAAACCAGACAACGATACCCTGCCACCTTATTTATTATCAGATTTATGATGAAGGACAAGCACAAGCTAGTTAGGGTTTAGAACATGTATAGTTTTATTCTAGTTATACGATTTAGTTCTTACTTATACCGTCGATGCCACTTGGACCAAGTTAGTTACCATGCGATCGGTAGACAGTAATAGTGGTGTAAATTACTCATAACCTTAATAACAAACAATTGGGCTTGTTAAAGGGTTACATCATTACACTATGGGTTTGCACGAATAGGATAGGAAACCTAT
>JASDQU010105305.1:109602-121276 GCA_032191745.1 Picea mariana
CTATGCATCTTGATCCATCTTCATCAATTGGTTTCCACTTGAAATCTATCATTCTCATCAAGGATAATACATATACATTGTTCATCAATCATCAATCAATCAAGCTTATCAATCAATCAATCCATTGACATCAATCAATCACTTCATCACTTGACATCAATCCTTTGACATCAAAATAATCAAACCATTGGCATCAATGACAACATGATCCAACAATCTCCCCCTTGGGCATTGATGGCAATACCAACATTGATGTCAACACCAATCATTGATGTGAACATGTAGACAAGGCATGCTCTACATCAATAGTCATCAATCACAACCATGTGACTATCTCTCCCATAACAATGTGACTATCTCTTCTCATTAGACTATGTCTTTCTATCAATAAACATCAATCACATCAATGTGACTATCTCTCCCCCTTTGACATCAATGGAAAAGGGACATTCTCCTCATGGGGCTACTCCCCTTGCTTGAACTCTCCTTGGGGCTTCTCCCCCTATTATGTTGTCACTGAATAATCTCTCCCCTTTTGAAAAAGTGATACCAATCTAATGTAATGTTGAAAATACATTTCTCATGCTCCCTCTATGACCATCGCTCCCCCTAGAATTATGCCTATGTGCTCTTTCCTCAAGTATAGAGCTCTTTTCTAGGTATGCATCTGATAATTATTTCCTCCTAGAATCATAAGAAGAATGACTCCCCCTATTAGTGCCAATTCTTTCAAGGGGGGTGTTTCTCTCTGATTTCAGGCCCTTGGTGTAAAATACGTAGAAATGGGGTTTAAAAAACCATCAAATGCGTTTTATTCAAAGGCCGCAATCATGAGCGCCAAGCACAACACACAGAAGAAGTCCATTTCAAGCTTAAAAATCAAGTAGGTGGGCATTTTATCTTTTTAGCAGCGAAGATCCATCGATGGAGCAGATCAACGGTCATCGGGTAAGCCAAAGCCATGGAGTTGCATGAGGTTTAATGCATGGGCTCAACCCTTAGGGCCAAAGTCATGAAATGATCATGGTCGTCTGATCCATTTGGGACACATGGCGTCTGATTAAGTTTGGTCACCATTTTGGCTACCGAGACTTTGAAATACAAGGGTCGAGAGAAAAGGAACGAGAACTCCCGGTGGGAGAATCCCTGAAATACATTAAGGTTCATCGTGATCGTCCATATTAAATCAAATTCGACCATTGCTTGTGGATTATACATTTCGACATTTCAGCTATGAGGACTTTGAAAGACAGGGGGTCGCTCCTCCACTGCATATGGAATCGTCAAAACATAAAATGATTATCTGTTTCGGCATTTCGGCTACCGGGATTTTGAAAGACAGGGGGTCTCTCCTACACTACATCTGGAATCATCAAAACGCGAAATGATTAGTCGTTTCGGCATTTTGGCTAATGGGACTTTCAAAGACAGGGGGGTCGCTCCTTCACTTCTTCTAGAATTGCCGAAATGTAAAATGATTAGCTGTTTCGGCATTTCGGCTACCGGGACTTTGAAAGATAGGGGGTCACTCCTCCACTACATCTGGAATTGCCAAAATACAAAATGATTAGCCGTTTTAACATTTCGGCTACCGGGACTTTGAAAGACATGGGGTCGCTCCTCCACTACATCTAGATTCGCCGAAACATGAAATGTAAAATCCCCCAGAAGTTGGGCCCATAGTCTTGGCGCCCAATCACAAAGGAAACGAGCCTGGGGAAAGGGCACCAGTGTTTATCTTGTGGCAAGGCGGGTCCCGAAACATGGAAATCATCTCATCCATCCAACCAAAGGGCATGTGGCGTACGATCAAGCTTGGTCGCTATTTCAGTTACCGAGACTTTGAAAGATAGAGGGTTTCTCCTCGACTACATCAGGAATCGCTGAAACACAAAATGGGAAAAGAACCTTTGAAGATAGGCCCAGGGTCACAGCCCGTCGTCACTTGGGGTGATAGAAAGAGATGTGAAAAGGGTCAAAGCACCATGTTTAGCTGCAAGAGGCGTCACCGCATTCTCTAGGTGCCATTTCAACTTGGCCTCAATACTGATCCCTGCTAGAGGTAAATAAAGGTAGGAGGAGGTGGTTGAAACCTCGCCTCACTCCTTAAATGTAAGGCATGGAGGTTCTGGCAGGCAGTCTGCCCAAGATCGTCCTGTGTGTAGGTTTTCCTAAAAAATCCATGTCGATATGATGTCCTCGTCTGACCAGAGGAGCCTGCACACACTACTTTGGACTTTAATGTCTCGGCTACCTTCTGCCTACCAAGCTGGCTAATTTCTTTGAGTATATATACTTAGTTTTTGTATTTTTGTAGGGATCGATGGTAGAGATAAGTTCCCAATTGTAAATCTTTGACGAGGCCTCTGGTTCCTTGGTTATATATTGATATTTGAGACTTCTTGTTTAGTGGAAGAAAGCATCTTCCTCCCCTTTTTCCTCTGAATATTAAGAGCTCGGGCATGGATGATCCAGTCGGGTGTTGAAATGACTATATAATGTATGTTTGATTATATTAGTTGTGCAACATCTTAATTTTCTTGAAGTTTCTCAAATATGAGAGGATCTCATATTTGAGACTTTTCCCCTTTTTAAGGGCTACTGGAAGACCGAATGTCCAGAGAAGACTTTATTTCCTTTTTTTTTCCCTCCACTTACTCACCACTATGCAAAATTACTGGCTTAAATTAGGTCAAGGCCTCACCTGTCTTAGTTGTTCCAACCCAATTTTCTGACTTAAAATGATATTGTTTTGAGTTTACTTCCATTCGATCCCCTTTTAAAAACAAATCGTGACATTTAAACTAATGAGTGTTGGGCTCTGATCCTGCTGCAATCGAGGAGTGACTTCTGAAACCAACATTTTTGGTGTCGTTGCCGGGGACAAAGTTGAAAATTTTCCCCGGGATTGAATGACATTGAGTCTTTGATTCTGAAGGTGCATCAGGCATCAGAGCCCTTGAATATTGCTACTGTTCTCTTGCCGACTCCATTGTTTCCACTTCATTGTTTCAGCTCTGGCTACTTTTAGCACACCTGAAAGCTGACCCAGAGGAGATTTTTTGAGAAGGTTTCAGTAGCTGCTTTCTCATCTTGAGAAGTTTCCTGGGAGGACACAACGTTAGGATCTGGCCTTTGCTGGTGAAAAAAGACTAGACACATTCAAAGTTGTGCATATTTCACCTGGCAACTCCATGATTCGAGGATCGATCGACAACTCCACTAATTCGATATGGAAAATATCTTAGCTCAAAGGTTGGCTTTCTATGACTTTTCCCAGATAGTTGTTTTTCCTAATCCACTACCTGATAGAGATGAATGGGAAGATATCCTCCCTGAATTTCAAGAAAAAATTTTAGAGGTACCAGCTGAGCATTTACTAGAATTTCATGAGGTTATTCATCAACTTAATATCATGCATGAAGATTTTTAGATTAATCTTTTTAGGTATTCATTAAAGGGAGCTACTCTTGATTGGTGTCTATCTCTTCCCACTCCAAGCATCGATTCTTTGATAGGTTTTCATACAACTTTCAGTTCATTTTGTAAAGATTACTTCCCAGCTGAGTGTTTGTATGAAAATTGCAGTGATGAGTTTTCTTTGCTTCATGAAGCCTCTGCTAGCCCTGAAGACCATGTTTGTGATGAAGATTTTACTGTGGAGGAAAGAATTTTCTATGAAAATATAGAGGCGTTGGATGATATTAATTATATTATCCCTAGCATGGAAGCATCTGACATCATTTCAGATACATCTGTTCTTTTAGATGTTCATAAATATCAACATGCCTCTTGTGAAAATTCTGAGTTTACAGAGCAGATGTTGTCTATAGTAGATGGCTCTCCTGAATATAGGGTTGAAGCAGATGTTCCTAGAAGCCCTTCTTATGATGACGAAGACCTTCCAGTTTTTGAAGAAGAGATGGTTGTGGAAGAGGATTCTTCTCTTTTCCTTCAAGAGGTTTCCCATGATATATTTTTACCTAGGATTAAAGAGAAAAATCTTATGTATGAACAATGAGAAGCAACAGTTACCATTGTCCCTGAAATGGATATTTTTGACAGTTATATTCTCGATGGGATCACTATTCTGGAGGTTGATCATAGAAATGAAGGGAAACCCTTTTTTGATGAATATTCTAGTGATGATGAGCAGCAAGCTTATCCTACATTTGATCACTATGAAGACACTGACCGACATGACAACAAGAAGAGCTTTCCCATGGTCCCTATTTATGATGATTATGAATCTGATCCTTGGGAGAGCCATGGAGAAGAGGAGAAGGAGCCGAAGATGCAGTTTACAGAATGAGCAGAGCCAGTTAGCGAGCAACCACCGCCTGAGATCTGTCAGCCTACGTCAACTGTCCACCCACCTGTGCTTACCAGAGATATTCAACCACACGTGAACACCTTTGTAGAAAAGGAGGCTGCCTGTCACCCATTTTATGGAGTTTTCCACTGGTCCTATGAGACTGTGAAGGAATACATGGAGTTGTATTTCCTTCACAATTTGGAGCCACCCTATTTCATCTCAACTTCAGCCTGTAAGGAGGAGTTGAAGAACGTAACCGTTCTATTGTCACGGTTACACCATCTATTTGTGATCATCGACAAAAGGAAGGAGCTTCTATTCAGAAAGTTGCTTGATTGGCTATGGTGGAAGTTTGCTTTCACCTAGCCCCATGTAAAAGAATTTATTTGCTTAGGACCATACATAAATAAGCTCCTTGGATCATGTGTGTTTATCTTTTATTTTCACTTATCGACATGTATTTTTAAGCAAGGTGTTTTGAGCTCGACTCCATAGCCCAACAAAAGGTAACTAGAACTGCAGAAGGAGTTCTTAGAGCATCGCAGGGATGACTCTATCCCCCTTGGAGCCTAATTTTAGCGCCAATTCTTGCAAGGGGGGTTTTTCTCTCCGATTTCAAGCCCTTGGTGTAAAATGCGTAGAAATGGGGTTTAAAAAACCATCACATGCATTTTATTCAAAGGCCGTAGTCATGAGCGCCAAGCGCAACACACAGAAGAAGTCCATTTCGGGCTTAAAAATCAAGCAGGCGGGCATTTTTACTTTTTAGTGGTGAAGATCCATCGATGGAGCAGATCAATGGTCATTAGGTAAGCCAGAGCCACAGATTTTCATGAGGTTTAGCGCATGGCCTCATCCCTTAGGGCCAAAGTCATGAAATGATCATGGTCGTCTGATCCAGTCGGGACACTTGACGCCTGATTAAGTCCGGTCACCATTTCGGCTACTGGGACTTTGAAATACAAGGGTCGAGAGAAAAGGAACGAGAACTCGCGGTGGGAGAATTTCCAAAATACATTAAGGTTCATCGTGACCATCCATATTAAATCAAATTCGGCCAACGATTGTGGATTAGCCGTTTTGGCATTTCAGCTACCGGGACTTTGAAAGACAGGGGGTAGCTCTTCCACTGCATCTGGAATCGCCAAAATGAAAAATGATTAGCCGTTTCGGTATTTTTGCTACCGAGACTTTGAAAGACAGGGGGTCGCTCCTCCACTGCATCTGGAATCGCTGAAACACGAAATGATTAGTCGTTTTGGCATTTCGGCTACCGGGACTTTGAAAGATAGGGGGTCTCTCCTCCACTGCATCTGGAATCGCTGAAACACGAAATGATTAGTCGTTTCGGCATTTTGGCTACCGGGACTTTGAAATACAGGGGGTCGCTCCTCCACTGCATCTGGAATCATTGAAACGTGAAATGATTAGTCGTTATGGAATTTCAACTACCGGGACTTTGAAAGACATGGGGTCGCTCCTCCACTACATATGGAATTCCCGAAACACGAAATGTGAAAGACCCCAGGAGTTGGGCCCACGGTCTTGGTGTCCAGTCACAAAGGAAATGGGCCTGGGGAAAGGGCGCCAGCATTTATCATGTGGCAAGGTGGGTCCTGAAATGCCGAAATCATCTCAGCCATCCAACCAAAGGACGCGTGGTGCACGATCAAGCCCAATCACTATTTCGGTTATCGAGACTTTGAAAGATAGGGGGTTTCTCCTCCACTGCATCTGGAATCGCCAAAACACGAAATGTGAAAAGCGCCTTTGAATATAGGCATAGGGTCACGGCCTGTGGTCACTTAAGGTGATAGAAAGAGCTACGCAAAGGGTCAAAGCACTAGGTTTAGCTGTAGGAGGCATCGCCGCGTTCTCTAGGTGCCATTTCAACTAAGCCTCGATCCTGATCCCTGCTAGAGGTAAATAAAGGTAGGAGGAGTTGGTTGAAACCTCGCCTCACTCCTTAAATGAAAGGCATGGAGGTTCTGGCAGGTAGTCTGCCCAAGATTGTCCTGTGTGTAGGTTTTCCTAAAGAAGCCATGCTAATCTGATGTCCTCGTCTGACCAGAGGAGCTTGCACATGCTAATTTGGACTTTAATGTCTCAGCTACCTTCCTACTGCCAAGGTGGCTAATTTCTCTGAGTATATATACTTAGTTTTTGTATTTTTGTAGGGATCAATGGTAGAGCTAAGCTCCCAATTGTAAAGCTTTGACGAGGCCTCTGGTTCCCTGGTTATAGATTGATATTTGAGACTTCTTGTTTAATGGAAGCCAACATCTTCCTCCCCTTTTTCCTCTGAATCTTAAGAGCCTGTGCATGGATGATCCAGTCAGGTGTTGAAATGACTATATAATGTATGTTTGATTATATTAGTTTTGCAACATCTTAATTTTCTTGAAGTTTCTCAGATCTGAGAGGATCTCATATTTGAGACTTTTCCCCTTTTTAAGGGCTGCTGGAAGACCGGATGTCCAGAGAAGACTTTATTTCCTTTGTTTTTCCCTCCACTTACTCACCACTATGCAAAATTACTGGCTTAAATTAGGTCAAGACCTCACCTGTCTTAGTTGTTCCAACCCAATTTTCTGACTTAAAATGATATTGTTCTGAGTTTACTTCCATTCGATCCCCTTTTACAAACAAATCGTGACATTTAAACTGATGGGCGTTGGGCTCTGCTCCTGCTGCAATCCAGGAGTGACTTCTGATGCCAACACCCCCTATGGGCATGTCTCCCCCTATTTTCAACTGGATCATAGATCAACCACTCTCTCTATGAAGATCCTTGGACTTGTTCATGCATCAAACGTGTGCCATACCATACATCATGAAAAAAAAAATATGTCAATAATGAAAATAGAGAATCATGAACAAGATATCAACCAAGTACATCATGCACAACATCCACATGCATTAACCATGTACGTCAACATATATCATCCATGGAATGTATCCACCATATGCCAACATGTGCATATACCAATATGCCAACATGTGCATCTACCAATATGTCAACCATGTGCATCTACCAATTATGCCAACCATGTGCATCTATCAATATGCCAAACAAATACCATCTATGAGTGTACCATCATGCATCATCACTTGTACCAAGCAAGTATATCAACCATGCATCAACAAGCTATGACTTCCCAATGATGTACAACATGACTATCAACTCAACTCACCAACTACATATCTCAATATGTAGCCCAACCACATGCAAAATGCATGCACCATGATATCCAACATATGATTCCAATAATACATCATAAGATATATCAATGAAACTCAAATATGTACCATCCATGTACCCAAACATATCAACATCAATCCATACTTATGGGTTAGTTCCATGTACCCAAGATTTATTTTACATCATCACCTTACATGATCTAACATAAAACCATGAAAACCTGTAGAAAACAGTGCCAGAACCTGCAATAAATAATGTCAGACTCTGCAACACAGAGTTATACCATCACATCAAGCTGCAACTCATGTGCATTGCCTTTTTCCCAAGGATTTACCACATATACGCGGTCTTTTGCACAACATCTCACGTATGTATGTGACCTATACAAGGTCATCTTGCATATGTACGCGATTGATACCACTGTCACCCACGTATGCTTCAGTAGATGACTTACTTGAGCTTCCCTTCAGTCTTTCATTTTGTTCTGGCTGCTCTGTCTTCTTCAACCACTTCTGTAGATGACCCTGCTCCTCAGAACTTGAGCTGTGAGCATCCATCTTTTCAAATATGTCCCCCTTTCTAACTTCATTCCTTCTTCTAGAAATTCTATTTGAATACCTCATCATGGAATTTCTTCTTGTGTTCCAACACTCCTGGGATTTGTGTCCAAATCTACAACTGTAGCATCTAATGGTGTTACAATGAACAACAATGTGTCCTACTTGATCACATCTCCAACACCTCATGGTGTTATAAAATCTTCCATTATATCTCCTTTCATAAGATCTACATTCAAGATTTTTGTGACCATATCCATTACATGAATAACAATGCCCATGAAAAATACTTTCATACCTTTGCTTTGGTGTACCAAAAATAGCTTCTTGATGTCTTCCTTGCTTTGTTCTTTTGATATTTTCTTTGCCTTGTGTAGATGGTTGTTTTGCAACAATGTCTTCCTTCTTTGATGGACTTACCTCATGCTTCTTTGAGGTTTTTTCTTAAGCATGTGTATCTTATTCTTTGTATCCAAGTCCTGATTTATCACATGGTGATCTTTGACTTTCCAAGATCTCATCCAAGATTCGTGAGCTATTCAAGAATTTGTTTGACTTTTCTACCTTCTTTATAAGGTCAACAATTTCAGCTTCTAACTTACAACACAACTCTTCCTTTTCATTTATTTGATTCTTCAATAGTTCCTCTATTCTTTTGGCTTCTTCAATTTTGGTCTTGAGATGGACAATGGTTTCAAAACTTTTGCTAATCTCATCTCTACATTTATATCTTCTTTTCCATTCTTTAGTCTTGTGATCTCTTCTTCCTTTTCTTCTAATTGAGTCTTATTGCTCTCTTCTTGTTCCTTGATCATTTCCTTTAATTTCAATATGTGCCTTAGACTCCTCCTAAGAAACCTCTTAGTGTTATCCAAAATATAGTTATAGTCTATATAATAACGATCACTTCTATATCTATATAAACCCTCTTCAATTTCCTTTTGAAGTTTTAATAGATTTTCTTCTATTCTTTTCATGGGATAATTACCATCAAACTTTACACAAATTGTTTCTAGATCTTCTTCTTCACTTGTAGAGAAAAATTCATCATCATCATTGCAATCAAGGGTTTTTTAGGGTTATTTACCTTCATTTGAAATATCTTCACGGTCTTCCTTTTTTCCAATATCAACATATAATTCTTTTCCTTCATTTGAAATGTATTCAAGATCTTCCTTTGTGCTATCATCACTTGATTCTTTATCTTCACTTGAAATTTTTTCAAGATCACATTTAGAAATAATACAATCAAGGGTTTTTGGAGATTCTTTACCTTTAATGATCTTGATGGAGTGATCTTCAATATCTTCCTTCTCCTTCTTTCTTTGATATGTCTCCTCTAGATTTAGCCATAGATCCTTGGCAAAAGTGAATTGTCCCATGCTCTCTTTTATAGGACTTGAGAGTCCACTAAGAATGGTATTGAGAGCCAATGCATCATTCTTATTTCCTTCCCTTTGGGCTGCGAACTTTGACTTGTTCTTCAATGAAATTGATCCACCAATGGCTGCCTTCCAAATAGCTACTCCCATTTCATTCAAATGTACTTTTATCTCTATTCTCCAAGTAGAATAGTTTTCCTTATCAAGGATTGGAACTTCATCATCCATTTGTGTGTCTATGCATCTCCTTCAAGCTTGTTAAGGCTTTTAGTGAAGGCCCACTCTGAAACCAATTGTTGGACACACCTACCACACTTAGAGGGGGGGGTGAATGAGTGTGGGGCTCTTTTCCCCAAAACTTCCCTCTTACACAAAACTCATTAGTTAGCATTCAAATTTTACTCATTACTCATTGCTGTCATTTATAACCAATTAGATGTGAGCACATGTAAACAACATATATCAACAATATATCATCAAAAATTCATCACCACAAGGAACACAAAGAACATAACATGTATGTACAATTTTCTTTTTATTACGAACTACAATCCTTAGGGTTTTTCAACAACAACTGAATAAAGTAAAACTCTACAAGAGCAACAGCTCTATCATGCAAGACTCATCTTACACACTCAGCACCAACTGATATGAGGAAACAATCCTCAACGGATATCAATCTACAACAGGTACGCGACCTATCAGTAGTGCAGCCCGTGTGTGTACGTGCCCTAGCTCACTACAGCCCGCATATGTGCACGGCCAGTGTATACAATAGCCTGCATATACCTTCTGATCTATTAGGGTTTATCCTTCAAGATCAACTCAGATCCTCTGCAATCAATTCATCACTCTCTTATATTTCTCACTGTCCAAACTGACCACCAGTCAGTCACAACACATCCAAGCTCTCCAATATCTTGCTCATACATCTCAACCATACACTATGAATGCTATTCAATCATGTATAAAAAACAAGTATACTGTAGCCATCATATCAGTACTGAGTCATAAGAGTGTTGATCACTCCATCAACCGACACATACCACATCACAACAACCATACCAAGAATGCCTCAAGCATTCACCTCACAACAAACAAGAACTTCCATCAAGACAAATAATGCAACCATATCAGAGTTTCTATGACAGATCTGAGCCCATAGAATGCATATCTGGAAACTAATTCATCATCCAATAGCCTGTCATCATCTCAAACACAAATCTTCAAGACCTCATCAACTGTACATGCCCTGTCCTCATTCAGCCTGCATATGTACGCGCATTGGATCAAAGTAGCCCATGTATACCTCAGAAACTAGGGTTTCTGAACTTCTGAGACTTTTGTCATCATGACCTCAGACTTGCCGAGACTTTAATGCACTCATGAGATCATCCAAATCATATCTCTCTCAGAATAGATCTTCAATCATGCTCAAGAGATATTCAATAAGTGTAATTTCACAAGAGACCCTAGCCTCTTATTTATACTCTTCATCTTCTAGGTCATTTAACCCATATCTAGGTCACGTCCTTATTTTAGGGTTAACCACTTTCTATAAATAGAAAGTTCTCAATTATTTTATTAAAATAATCCTTTTTGATTTTGTCACTTTAATTTATCATTAAAATAATGATTTCTTCTTTTCAATCACTTTGACTTATTTGACCATTTGGGGCATCAAGCCATCATATGGGGGTCCTCCAACTTCGTAAGGTCATAACTCTCAAACCGTGAGGAGTTATGTGACATTCCACATACCACCGGAAATGGCATGACGAGCACTATCCATATAGGATAGTTTGAACAACAAATTCACTGATCTTCATCTTATTATTCTACATACAAGCATGGGTTCTCTCAACCACAACTCAACCACAAAGCGTCTTCTCGTGAGGGATTTCACCATAAGGGGACCACTTTGGAGTTCATCCATTTTTACTTCTTATTAATCATGAAAATAAAATAATGAGTCATCAAACTATGCATAATATATCAAAGAATCCATCTCATCATGTATCAATGACAACTCATTGACCAATATTCATCTATGCATCTTGATCCATATTCATTGATTGGTTTCCACTTGACATCTATCATTATCATCAAGGATAATACATATACATTGTTCATCAATCATCAATCAATCAATCCATTGACATCAATCAATCACTTCATCACTTGACATCAATCCTTTGACATCAAAATAATCAAACCA
>JASDQU010105306.1:8162-32289 GCA_032191745.1 Picea mariana
TTTCTACGGTCGGCAAGCGGGACGCGGCACGGAGCGTGGGACGTCGTCCGAGGAAAGCGAAAGGCAACGGTATGATTTTAACTGATGAAGTATAATGCAATTTTATTTGGCAAATTAATGTTATTGGTGATAATATGATGAGATTGGTTGGCATTATAGTTTGCAATTTTGTTCCGCAATGATATTGTAGAGTTTGTTTATATTTTGATCATGTGTCACTTTAGTTATGATGTCATGTGTTTTTGCTTTGATATGAATTAGGTGATGTCGTTAATTTCTAATTGTTAAAAAAAAAAAGAAGCAATTTTCCTATTGTACTTCGCTATTCATAGACATAACGAAGGGGACGTTACATAGAGGACACCAAAATCTTAGCTAAAGAAGACCATCTCCTTAAAAGACGAATTAGAGAGGCAATCGAAATCATCAAAAATCCCAATAACCTAAATAGAGACAATGGCCTAGAGATTAGTGAAATTTGGATCCCGCTCATTCGGGAAAGAAAACATTACTAACCTTACCCTCAGAACTCTAGTACTTACACCTTTTTCGAACCTTAACTTAACCTAATCTTTAAAACCAACCTTATACCTTATGAAAATCCCCTTTGACTTACATTATTAATAATATTATTATTACCTTTTTACATTTTAAACCTAACTTAACCAACATAATACTAATTAAAATTAAACCATTTTGATTCCAACTTATAATCTTCTACCACTAATATAATATTATTTCTACCTCATTAAATTAACCCTAAATTTAACCTATAATTAACATAAAATTAATATTAATAATATTAACATCCTCAAACCTAGGGTTTCACTTAGCCAACCACTAATAAAACAGTAATAATATTAATGCTACCTCATTAAATTAACCTTAATTTAACCTATAATTAACATAAAATTAATATTAATAATATTAACACCATATGGATAACCCTAAATTTAGCCTATATTTAACATAAAATTTAATATTAATAACATTAACCTAAATTTAGCCTATTTTTAACCCTAGATTGCTAGTGATGCTTAGTTAAATTAACATAAAATTAATATTAATAATATTAACATCCTCAAACCTAGGGTTTCACTTAGCCAACCACTAATATAACAATAATAATATTAATTCTACCTCATTAAATTAAGCTTAATTTAACCTATATTTAACATAAAATTAATATTAACACCATATGGTTAACCCTAAATTTAGCCTATATTTAACATAAAATTTAATTTACACCATCGGGTTATCAATTTAAACCACTTAATTTATTAATTAAATCACTATTAAATACCTATTTTGAAAAAATCTCCTCAAACCTAGGGTTTCACTTAGCCGACCTTAGTTTTCCACCCTCCTCGTCATTATTTATTAAGGGCTCCTCTCTTATTTTTCCTCGGGCTTTTTGGTCCTGAAGATGGCTCCTGTTGTGGATCCGAAACGTTGACGACAAGCTATCAATAGCACTGTGGTTCTTCCGACAAATTCTAAACAAATCTCTCACCACATAAACCTAAATGAGCAACATGTAACAACCTATACGGATCAACCTACACCATACAACTTGTACCAATAACCTGAACCAACATGTACCATGCATCAACCTTGACTCATCAAGTTGTACCAACATCATCAACTATACACATAATGTATGTTCCAACTCATCAACTATACACCTCATGTATATGCCAACTCATCAACTACTTGTCTCAACCATGTACCCAACATGTACCTCAACCATATACCAAAAACATACACCAATATAACCATCAAAAGTTATCTAACAATTCATCACTCTATTCATAAACCAAATACCATAAACTGTTACATCAAACCATGTTCCACAACCTCAGTGTTATGTACCATGAAGATAAACCAACAACTTCAACAACACGTCATAACAAAAAGACCAATACCCATATGCCAAATACCAATAAAAAAATACCAACTGTACCTCTCAACAAATCTAATATATGCAACAATATTGAACATCCAATACCATCTCAAGAGATAAACCCTATCTCACAAAACATACCTCAAAAACAATGAACCATGTTGTTGCTGTGATTTTTTTGCCGCACTTTTTCTGTCGTGATTTTCCTGGCGCGATTTGTTTGTAGCACTTTTTCTGCCGTGATTTTTCTACTGCGATTTTTGAATCGCACTTTTTCTGCCGCACTTTTCCTACTGCACTTTTTCTGTTGCACTTTTCCTGCCACACTTTTATCTATCATTAATACCTACCCAAATAACCTTTCACAAAATATATATTCAATGATATTCAATAGGTTCCAGTGTGATTAAATGAGAGAGATGGTCTCTTATTTATACTTTCATGTATCATCCCACTCTCATTATTTTAGGGAGTTCTCCATTAACTTTATTATTTAAATAATTTCTTTTGCAAACACTTTGACTACTTAGACCTTTTGGAGCTTCTAGATGACTCATGAGGGCTCTCCAACTTCACATGGCCATAACTCTCTAACCTTCAGGAGTTATGTGATGTTCCACATACCGTTGGAGATGGCATGATATGTAGTATCCATCTAGAATAGTCTTACCTCCAAATATATCAAAACTCATACCATTACCCATCAAACAAACTTGGTTCCATTACCTAAAGCTTTGTGGTACATAAATTTGCTATCAGACTTTCTTCAAGGGTTTACATAATGACAACCAACCCAATTAATCAACAATTGTCCCTTTATTCCCTCTATTTCCCTTTTAATGAATGACGCCTTTCTAAATCTTGGTTGTCTTTAATTTAGGAAAGTTCTTTAGTTAGACTTGACTAGATACCTTTCTATAAATCCACATTCTTTTTACATTTATTTCCTTTCTTACCTTAATTTCCAATTTGGTATTCACTTGCACACATTTATATAATTAAATCTTTAGATATAATTTTTACTCTTTCAATTCCTAACTTATTTTTCTTCATCCCCCATTTATTTAATTTATAAATTAGTTTGAGTATTATTACCCACTTTAGACTTAGGCTCAAATATTTAAACTAGGCTTAGAATTTTTAAGGATATTTTATAATTAATGTAAATTACCCATTTGATAATTATTTTAAGTCCAACAATGTCAAAACAAAATATTGTTTTCTAGGAAGATAGGTTCATTGACTCCAGTTTTATGTTGTACGGTGACATTCTCTTTAGGACACACTTTGTGTTCCAAGGGTGTCACTTGCCTTCGATTCAAATTTTAATTACGYGATGTTCCCTTCAATATGCACTATATGCTCCAACGGTGCCACTCACCTTTGAGTGGTTTTGGTAGTTGTCCAACCCTTGGATTCAATACTCCATTTAGGAGACCTTGTGAGASAGTAAGAGCCTCTAAGGAATAAGGAACTTGCCTTATTGCACAACCATTAGAATCTTCGTGAATGATTTTCTTAGTCTTCCCTCATGGCATCGTGGATCTCTTGAACTAGGTAATTGTTAACCTACAATTTGAGCCACAACGTGAGTGCCAGTAGGCTCTGGAAGGGATGTTGCCACACCTCTCCCTCAATATCTTGTTGTTGTGCATGACTCATTTACCGCTTATTTGAGTTTGATTAGAAAGAAATCGTTAGCCTGCATCCATCAACAAAACAGTGTCAGTGATCCATAAACAACATCATAATATACCCGATCACATGTCACATATGCATAAGATAAAAATACCCAAACCAATACAATCAACTCTTTGATTTGATCTAGAGTCCAAGGAGCTCCATTTATGCTAGTGGCATCCACAATCTGTCAATTTTCCAACACATTAAGAGGAAACTCATCAATAGCATTTGTCAATACATCGATATCAAATAGAATAACATCATAATCATCAATATCATCATAAGAATCCATAAGAGAAAAACCAACCATATACTTAAATTTGGATCACTTGCATGCAAGTGTCATGAAAGAATAAGTCAAAACATGTGCATGCCAGAATGAGATGTTACACCATGAATCCAGAAGGGAAAACTAAGTTTCACTCCTTAGCCACAAAACCTTCGTACAATTAAAAAATAATCATTTTCTTAACACACAAGTGCTGAAACAACAAATACTCATTCCCACCACATACTAAGAAGTGCCCTTCCTCCCGCATATGTTGTATATATCCAAGAAAAAAAACCTAGGACCTTTTCCATCCATTTTTCACCTTGGAAATTCACATCATTACAAATCTCTTATTTTTAGGGGCTACGAATGAGAAAAAATCACTTTTGACACTTGTAAAAATTAGCTCTGAGTTAACTCAAACATGTTCCCCACTCATGGAGGCATACCAGTTATTTTTAACCTGGTTGTTCCACCTGTTTCTAGGATTTAATTTATTAAAAACATTTCTCTCATACATTTTTCCATCAAAAGAGGACAGTTGGCAAGTCAAAATGTTGCTCAACAGTAACATAAATAATAATTACATGCCTTGATAATTTTAAATACGAATTTCCATAAATGAAAATTTATTTTAAAAGCAATAACATTAAAAGAAAAAAAAATTAATACTTGAGGATGTCACATCCTCTCCCCCTTAGGTATAACATTTTCTTAAGTGTTTTTATTTCTCTCAATTCATCACTTGGAACAGAGTTGGATAAAATTTCATCATTTCATCTTCCATCTCCCAAGTAGCCTGGTCAGGGCTAGAGTGCTTCCATTGCACTTTTACCCAGACGATGGCTCTATTCCAAAGTATTGTTTATTTCTTGTCCAAAATGCATAGAGGTTCCACTTGGAAATTTCCTTCTGGCTCCACCTCTACCATGTCCTAATCAATTACATGAGTTGGATCAAGAATATATATTTTTAATAATGAAACATGAAAAAAATTATGAACTTTTGAATTTTCAAGGAGTGCTAGCTGGTATGCCAGTTGTCCGATTTGAGTTCCCAAAAAACCTTGGTGCCAACTTGGAACAATTCCCTAGTTACAATGACCTCCTTGTTTTGATTTTAAGGTAAACATGGTCTCCAATGTTAAATTCTTGATGTCATCTTTTCAGATATGTACAGATTTTATATCGATCCTACGCAACCTTTAAATTAGTTTGTACCTTTTTTACCATCTATTCCATTTCTTGGAGCATTTCCGGTCCAACTGTGATTTAGTCAACCAGATTATCCCAACTGATCAGGTTTGTACATTTCCTTCCATATAAAACTTTGAAGGGACTCATTTTGTTGATGCTTGATATCCTTTACTGTATTTGAATTCGACTAAGTGTAGATATTATTCCCACTTAGTTGGTTTTGTTCTTACGTACATTCGTAACATATATTCGATAATCTGACTTGTACATTTTATTTTCCAGTTCGTTTGCCAATGCTAACTTTTGTTGGAATTCAAATTAGTACCCAAACCTGCAAACAATTCTTTCCAAAAAATTGAGGTAAATTTAAGTACATCTCTATTTGAGATCACCATTTTAGGAACCTTGTGCAATCTAAATATTTCTTTCATAAACAACTCAATGATATTAATTTCTTTGTAAGTAGAATTCATAGGTAGGAAGTGTGCACACTTATTCAACTTATCAATTACTATGATGATTGAATCATTTTGTATTTTAGTATTAGGCAAACCTGTAATGAAGTCCAATGAAATAATTTCCCATTTCCATTTTGGTATAGGTAGAAGTTGTAGAATACCTACTAGATGTTGATTGTCACCTTTTACCCGTTGACAATCTAAGCATTTAGATAAGTATTTAGTTATTTGAGATTTCATATTAGGCCAATAAAACTGTTTTCTTAGGGATATTATCATTTTCTGGTATCCTCAATGACCATAATATGGAGTTTTATGCAAGTCATTTAGGATTATCAACTTCAATTCAAAAAAAATCAATATATATAATATGTTCTTGAACCTTAGTCGTTCATTCTTATCAATGTTGAAATATGTACTTTTCAAATTTCCCTCATTTTTATGCAACTACTATGTTGTTTTGATGTATTCTACATCATTTTTTCTTCCATATCTAATTTTTTCCGCAATATCTTTTTTTTTTTGTTGATAATAACTTCATATAATTCATCAGTCCTTCAACTTAATGCATACGCAACTTTATTTTCCTTTCCTTTTATGTGTCGTACCTTGAAATCAAACTCTCTTAAAAAGGCTAACCACTTTTCCTGCCATGCTTTGAGATCTTGTTGATTGAACAATTGTTTCACACTATTGTTATCTATTGATAATAAAAAAATTCATCCCATTAAATAATATTGGCACATTTTTAATGCATGAATTACAACGGATAATTATATATCATGGGTTACTTAGTTTATTTCATGTTCTTTTGATTTGTGAGATTCATAACAAATTACATGTATGTCATTTGTCAGTACTCCACTGAATCCGTCTTTATTTGCATCCACCCAAAATGTAAAATATTTATAAGTGTCAACCACTTTAATAAATGGTGTTGTAGTTACTAAATCTTTTAACTAGTCAAAATTGTCCTCGAAAATTTTAGACCAAATAAATTTTGTCCCCTTTTCTACAATGATGTAATAGGAAAGGAGATCTTGAAAAACGCTTCGATGAATCTCTGATAATAACTGGTGATCCCCATGAATAATAATATGTTTGGAACGTCTTTAGGTATAGGCCATTCCATAATTTATTTAGTCTTTTCAGGGTCTACTGCAATACCATCTTTTGATATCACATCTTCGAGATATTGTTTTTTTTTTTATAGAAATTGTATTTATGCTCTATTANAGTCTTTTCAGGGTCTACTGCAATACCATCTTTTGATATCACATCTTCGAGATATTGTTTTTTTTTTTTATAGAAATTGTATTTATGCTCTATTAATGTCTGTAATAATATTTTTAAACTTTTTTTGTGTTCCTCTTCATATTTTGAATAGATTAATACGTGATCAATAAAAATCATCATGAAACATGATAATGAAAATCATGTTTTTGGATAGATTAATAAAATCCAAGCTTTTCGTTATCATCTTTGAATATATGTAATTCCATGATAAGATTCCTCATCATTTCCAACACTAGGGTAGTTAAACTTCTTTTGTTGTGATGTTCTAGCTTTCTAGGAATCTCTTGATTATTATTTCTTTCAGGTCTATCGTATTCTCCATTATTTTCGACATGGTTACAAATATTTTTGACACAGTTTCTTTGTAACAGTAAAAAAAAATTGTTAGATTTTCCGTCAACTCTATCGTTTTTTGGTGATTCCCTTAGGCCTAAGTTTTGTAACCTACAACTATGATACCATATGTAATGTAACTTTAAATTTACTACATATATATATATATATATATATATATATATATATATATTGTTATGCTTAAGGCAATAAAACTTACTCTTATTTTCATCGTCAACACAATTTCGAAAATATCAATGAACCCTTTTATCGTTAAAAACATGGTCCTCACTTTGGTTTCCAATAACCTTTAATTATAATTTTTTTCTAATACTAATAAATATCTTGTTTATAATTTATTTTGGAAAACCCACATATATGTATATCCTCCCTAATTATGACACTCTATAAAAACCCACACTTTCTTATACAAAGTCTCAACTGGATCAATATACTTTACTAACCATAACCCCAAGGTAACAAAATTCCATGAGAGGGTTCATTCAAGGACTTGACGTGTCGATAACTAAGCATGCTCATATAATTTTTATTTTATTTTTCTTAATATCCATTATCTAAGAAAATCTAAAAATTCTTTCTCTTCAACCAAGTGGATGTTTTTTAACTCGCCTATACCAAGAAAAGAATTGGCATGGTAATACAAGACTTGAGATAAGTACCCGAAAGAGACTAGAGGATTTATAGCATGTAACATCAACCATTGACATCCTACGATTCTACGCAATCCAATTATTCCACCACCCAGATTTCACATGGGCTTATTGTACTAAGTACCCATCGTTTAATTCAAATTAAGAGTGGGTGAGGGGATCCAGATGATTCAACACTCATTTGAATGAGACATCCTTGATTGTTTACCAAAAAATTGATTCATTGTGTTTTTGTTCTATTATATAAATTTCTCTTACTAAGACGTAGAATCTACTTCRTTGGTTATGCACAAATATTTCTAAGGTAGTCAAMTTAGGTAGGGAAGAGGATTAAAAAGTCCATTATCACTGAAGGTAAGAAAAATTTTTCACCATGTAATTAATATTAATTCCTGTCTTATTTAGTTTTCAAAAAGAACTGCATTTGCACATGCATAAAATTACATWTTCCCAGGGAGAAACAATAAGGCTTAGACCGGATTTCTGATGGTGAATAGAGGTGAGACACAAGAAGGATGTACATTTCCACCTAGCAACTCCAATCAAGATTGAAATGTGATTCATATACTCCACTAGAATACAAGGTCCATTGATAGATGTATGAAAGTACATCATGGGAGTAAACAAGTACCTAAAGTTGAGTTTTTTCCAAGACATAATATTTTTTGTTATTAACTACCTTTTTTCATTTCTTGAACATGGTAAAAAAATTTATTTATGTGCTGCATTCAAATCATGATCATGAGAATCTTGCACTTGTATATATTCCTCTTAAAGATGTACATATATATCCTCATTGTATCACTGATTTTGATCAAACTCTTCCATTTGAGCCATGTTTTATCCATAGACAAGTTGATGAGCCTCATGAAATCAAGGATGATATATCACCTCCTGTACTTGTTCCAACACCCTCCAAGACTCAACAGAGATACAAACAATTAAAATTACCTAACATCCTTCATAATTTTCTTCCAAGGCACTATAAGTACCTACCGATGTTTGATGGACAACCTAATATCATCACACCTGAAAAACACATCCAAGATTTGGAAAATTTTATAGATTTGTTTGAGATTGATCATAACCATTTTTGTCTGAGGTCCTTCTCTCAATCCTTGAAAGGGGATACCAAATACTGGTTTAAACACTTGCATCCAGAGACAATTAGCTCATGGGAGGGATTGAATAATTTGTTTTTGGAATTTTGGGGCAACAGGAAATATTTGGATCTACATCTTACAGAGTTCTATGCCATGAAAATGAAGAACAATGAAACTATCTCTACATTTAGTAGAAGGTTTGCCAGTATTTATTACAAGTTTCCCAAAGAAATTCAACTCATTGAAGTTGTTGTCATGCTCCATTATGCAACAACCTTTCATCCAATTTTGTCTTTCCTTCTGATGGAAATAAGATCTAAGTCCTTACAAAAAATGTTTAATGATGCTCAGGAGATTCAACACAATATTCAAGCGTGCAAACAAATTCGAAATGAGGGGTTGGATGTTAAATAACATGACAGTGAATAGGAACAAAAAACAGTTGATTTGAATCTTGAGAAGAGGGTTAATAATATCATATGTCCTCTTGAATTTTTAAATCTCATGATACACATGGGGCTGATGGTTTTATGTATTCATTTGTAGATAGTCAAGAAAATGAATTTGCAAATCAACTTGTTAAAGGGAAGGATGATGTCCCAAGATTTCTCATGTTAGATGATATTGCAAATGTTGTTGATTTGTCTATATATGATGAATATGATGATGATTATGATGTTGACTTCCTAGGACAAATAGCTGCATGTTATCTATTAGAAAATGTTCATTTTTAGTAGTGTAATGAGAGAAATCAGCCTACATATCACAGTTACAAAGAAGAATATGAAGAAAGTATTGAATCAGCTAAAGGAAATTCTTTACCTTTATGTTTTTCTTTGTTTAAATTGTTGAAAGAAAATTTTAAGATCATCACTGAAGTAGATGAATGTGTGCTGATGAAAAATCACACTGATTCACTGGAACAAATAAAAAGGAAATTGAAAAAATTTAATACATATCTTCATCCCTTTCATGACAGCCATCAATTTGATATTTATGAAAGAAGAAATGTAGTTGGAGGGATGATACAAGATGACAGTCTTGTGAAATCTCTTGAAATCTATTTTCTCTCTTTTCAAGAACCTTTTGCATCATGTTTGGAAACAACAAATGGACCTAAGTTTTTAAATTTGGTCAATATTGAATTTGATGAGTTTCCATTGAGAGAGATTTTTCACGTAGAGGATCTTGTCGAGTAGAGGATTTTGTTATGCAGAGGATTTAGTCGCACAAAGAATGTTGTCGTGCATATTATTTTATCGCGCATGGTATTTTTTCACACAGAGGATGTTGTTGCGCAAAGAATTTTGTCACGCAAAAGATTTTCATGCGCACAGGCTACAAGGCATGTTGCATAAATGACTCGTTTAGTGCTCAACTTCAAGATCACTTTCTGACATACTCGAGAGGAATTTGAAAAATACCCGAGAGGTATTTGTCTAAAACAAAACCATTAATAAAAGCCTCTCTCATATTTGAAAAACATTTCATATTTTGGGAAATGTGAAGGAATATTTGAGCCCTATTTTTCAGTTTTCATGATTTCTTGTTTGAGACATGTTTTTACGAAACTATTCCAGCTAGTCGGAGATGAATTTCAAGAAACTGAGATAGTTTTTAATTTAGAACGAGCTTACCTACAAAACCATTCGCATATGTTACATAAATATTATAGTTTGAGAATTACAAGTGGCATTGTGAAGCCTATTTTTCATAATTTGGCCTCCTCAAAAGCAAGAAACAAGTTAAAACATGTCATTTTATGCTTCTAACTGTTTCTATTTTTGGAAAGGGGTTGTAGTTCGAAATGGTGAGATGGAAAGGACCGATACTGCTATATATTTCATGGTACAAGAGTAGAGAGGGGTTGGACCATTGGGAGATCAAGACTTGTTTATTTCTTTGAAGTTAATGCATAAGTTTCCTCTTTCTGAAATTTGAGATTCATCATGGTGTTTATGTTCAGTATGTGTTTCTTGTATATCATTTCCATGATTATGTTTTTCTTCTAGCATTGTCTGAGAGTAAGTGATAGGAATTCATATATGGTTGATGCTCATTTCACATTGATGATGTTTGTTATGTGTTAATGGTTACTTTTACAGAAATCATCTTCATTTGATGTTCCTTTTAGTAATTAATATTTGTGTCGTTTCTTTTAAAGATGCACTGTAGATTCATCCACTGATTGATTCTTGTAGTGTAATGGGATTTCTTCTCCTTTCCATATCTCATCCCATATCATTCATTTGTTGATCATAGCACATATTTTGCCTCGAATGTGAAGAAAGAAACCAACCAATTGTTAACTGTAATTGAAATTCAGGCCTTCACTCCATTGCCCAATGGTACCTTTTCCTTGTTTGTCCTACCAACCATTAAAAAAAAAAAAAAAAACTGTACTATTGTAGAATCTGACCTTTGTTCATTTATTGATAAAACCCTTGAGTTATTACCATTCATTAGACATATGAGAGAGCCCTCTCTGGTTGTATAGGTCAGAATACAATCTAAAGTTGGTTGAAACAATTACCTTTCGGTTTTCTTTTATACATCCCTAAGAAATTTCTGAGTTCTAATAGAATCTACTTCGCTGGTTATGCCCAAATATTTCTAAGGTAGTGAACTCAAGTAGGGAAGAACAGGATTAACAAGTCCATTATCACTAACGGTAAGAAAAACATTTAACCCTATAATTAATATTACTTCCTGTGTTATTTATTTTTTCACAAAGAACTGCATTTGCACATGCATAAAATTCCATTCTTAGTCCTGTTTTATTGAAAAAGAAGAAATCCCTCTGAATTTTCAAGATGTAGAAAGGGTAAGGATAGGGCATATTTTTCTATAAGTAAAGGGAGTATAATAGAATAATATTTTCCTCGCCAGCAAAGGTCAATTGCTTGAGTTTTTGTTGATAAGGTGAATGGATAAATTCTGTAAGTTCTGAGCATTAAATCTGTAGCCAGATTTTGTTTAAAACATTTGTCTCTACCAAACTATATCTCGTATTAAGGAAACACCCAGCCAATAAAATTATCGTTGCTATGAGTCTTCTGGTACTTTTCGTATTAGTGATACTAGCTCATGGATGTTAATTTTTTTATATATATACTATATAATTAGTGTCCCACACGAATACCCTAAAAACTATGGTTTGAATGCTGTGTGTGAAAGCAGTTTTCAAATTTTGTTTTCATAGTTTTGTTTGTCGTTCCTTTCTTTATTTAGTATCGCAGTCTTGGTAATACTTTGTTTTAAAACTGGTAGAGTATATTCTTCATGGGAAAAATACGATTTCTTATTAATTAATGTAGAATTTAACTAAATGGTCATTGTTCCTTGTTTTAAAGAGTTATCAAGCGGTTTTTATCGGCTATTGTTTATAATTGTAGTGAAGGAAAAAGGACTTATGTTTTATTATATGCTTGGAAAAGCTTAAGAGGATGCAAGTTTTTAATGATCGGTCCCTTTGTGTTTTGAGGTAACCCATAAGATTGCGCAAGTCAACCTGTCAAATGCGCCTATGATGCTCCACTTCACACCTTACCCAGGGCCACGCAAGTACCAATCGTTGTAAAAATTTTAAGGAAAAATACTAACATTTTTTTTTTTAAATCTTCCATACATAGTAATGGCTTTCTCAAACGTTTTCCAATTGTGTTTGTCCATTGGAAGGAACGATACAAGAACCCGAATCGCTACAGGATTTAAGATAAGTCATGGTATATCTCTGTTAAGTTCTCTATATTATTTTTCTAACATATTTGAATGAACTCTTTATCCATACTAAAATTCTTATATGTGTAATGCATGTTGGAAATATCTCGCTATTGCAAAGGATCAGAGTCTAACCCGAGAAAGGTAGTCGAGTTTCAATCTTATATTTTTTACGAGTAACGTTGTAATTTAACTCTCATATATTTTGTCGCTTGGAAAGAAGTCGGCTTAATAGTTAGGGATTTTGGATTTATTCTTTCTCGGTCATATCCGAACAAAGTTTGTATAAAAGTATCGACTACAATATATTTATATGAGCATAATTTAAAAGATGCTAACAAATCTCACAACAATTTCTTTAGTCAAGATAAAAATACAGTTTCTCTTTGCTCCTAATGTATTTATGTAGTTTAATACTAAGAAATGCATTGATATACAATTTTTCTCGTAATTGTTTTAATTATGTATTTTTCCCTTTTGTTTACAAGAGTTTTCTCATATGGTCTACTTCATATCCATATGCTAGTGTATATGGTAATTTCCATAATTTTAAAACTTTGCATAACTATATAGGATTTTTTAATATCCCCTTGATGATGACTTTTTTTAATTTTTTGTAAATAAAAATATTGCATTACCTTAAGCTATCAAAAAGGGATACATGTATGAGAATACATCAACACTCACCACATGTTCTTCCACACAAACCAAAACAGGTGGTCGAGATTGTTCAAGGACCAGAAAGAAACACATGTCTAAAAATACTACAAGACTTGCCACTTGTTCTGCCACATACATGGAAACCATAATAGGTGGTCGTCATTTTTCAAGGAGCATCTAGTGAACCAGAGTCTATTTGCAACAAAAAACATTGTAGCTAAGACCAGAAAAATTAACAGTGAAGAAACTAGACATGAGGCATCCATCATGATGAACTGTGAAGGTGCATGGTTGACAACATGTTGGGTAGCAGCTAGACATGAGGCATCCATCATGATGAATTGTGAAGGCATATGGCTGGCATCATGTTGGGCAGCGGCTCTTCGCAGGCTCACCCGACGGGGAGTCGAATAAAATGTCAAGGCAATTGTTGAGGATGTACTGATTGTGCAGTTGCTCGGCTAAGTCTCTTCTCATCTCAAAAATAAAGACCAAATGGTCCTCCGTGAGCTTGCAAAAGCTAGGTAGGTCATTGCATCCCAAAGTCAGGTGAGCTTGCATGCATGTGTTCGTCTCCCTATGGGTTTCCTCCTCACTCTAACAGTCTCCCCACTTTATCCATATTTCGTCGTCCTTGGGGTCTCCATAATTCTTTCACTTATCCGAAATTACTGGAGGGAATTCCTCCTCTACCATACATCCTCCCATGGGCGTCTTGGGTGAATAAAAAGGGATAACAGGGCTTGTTGGTGTCATCTAATCCATGGTGGTTTCACGTAAGTGAGGAAGAATATCCTCCCATTTAGGAGGAATCTCCTCCTCCACTATGCATCCCCCATAGATTAGCTCTAGGTTAGACTAGTGAAACTCATCTTGATCATCTTCACACCAGTTTTGGATAGAGCTAGGAGAGAAGGCTGAGTTTCTTCCTCGAATGGGAGAGAGAGAGGGCAGTCATGTGCACCGATTCCTACCTACTTGACTGTAGTAGGACGACCCACTAATTGATTTTCCTCTCTCACAGGGTATGATGAAGTTGAGCTTGTGGGGGGAAGAATTAACAAAGGAAATTCCGAAAATGTTGGTTGTGGATAGAAGGAAAGTAGTAGAGGCTTGGAGTTTCAAAGCATAACAACAGGGGGGGAATGAAAAATAATGGAAACACTCTACAAATAAGAGCCACAACATGGAGTTACCTGTGTGATGATGAGGGAAGTGACGGTTTGGGGAGACATGAGTACCAAGCTGATGCATCCTTGATGCATCGTACCAGTACCGGAGATCCAAGCTTGAATCACCATTAAACCTATTGAATTTTCCTAGCACACTAAGCTCTAGCTGGAGTGAATTTTATGCATTATGAATGGACAGAGGAGGAGGATGGCGATGAGGGGATTTAATTGCACTTGTCTCCAGGGTGCCATGTGACATGTGTTTGCTAGGTGTCACCCCATCCAGGGGAAGGAAATCATGAAAGGCTAGCTCTTGGCATTGTTTTAATACTTGTGAATCCATATGATCTTGGGCATTGAGAATAAGGATTTATGCTTGTGTAGTGACTCCCTCATTATCTAGTTTGTGAGATACTTTATTAGCCTCACATCTTATGTGTGAAGTGATGAGAGTGAGTGGAGGATATAATAAGGCTTGTAAAAAAGAGAGAGGACCTAAGAGGTGCCAGTTGGGAGTGATTTTTTCCAAATCTGTGCCATTGATAATTTTGGTTGCTAGCGAGATACTTAATTTTGAATCTCCTTAAATTATAAGGCGTTGTAAGTTGAGCTCTAAGGATATTTGAACTCCTCTGATGAGACCCCGTAGTTCTACTGAGTTATTCATGTCATGACCCAAAAATATCACTCTAAGGTGCTTTATTTTCCCTATGTTGTCTCTGATAACTTCTCCAAAACCAAGTGGTCTAGGATTTCGCTTAGATGTGACATCAAATCTCAACTTCGAGAAACTTGGCGGAGGACAACTCAAATTGGTGGGGCTTCAAGCTGTGGCGGTTGGGGGAGTAGAGATAGAGAGAGAGGCCTTGGGAGTTATCATCTTCCAAGAGAAGAAGATGAGGGATTATGGTGGTTTAGTGGGAATGTCATCATGGGTCCAAGATTGAACTTGAATTGTTTCCCGAATGCTCCCAAGGATCCTTGACCAGAGTATGGAGGGATTGGAGGCCTGGGAATGGAAGATGCACTGGTTTATTTCTTTCTAGAGTTTCTAAACTATAAAACCTAGCCAAAGTTGCCAAATTTTGTTTAGAAGTGGGCTTTTAAAATCCCTCGAGGCCCAATTTATGAYAGTGTTGATGATGCTTGTCCTATCTCTTTTGGTTTTCCTCATGATATAGAAGCTTGATCCCAGATCATATTGTTGTTGGAGAATTGATTAAAGATGTGCTCCATTGTTTCTTCTTGTTGATGACATAGGTGGAAAATTGAGGGTCCAATGAATCCTTTCTTTTTGAGGTTATCCCAGGTTAGGAGTCGGTTCCAAACCAACAGGAAGAAAAAGATGGAAACCTTTAGCCATAGTTTGGTTTTCTAGATTATGTGACAGACTTGATATTTCATCTGCTTGTGAAAGTTTTCCTGATGTCAATAGGCTTCCTTAATTTTGAACGTGCCTGCAGGGGAATACCCCCAACGAAGAATATCATTTTCTTTGCTAATTCATATCTTTATGTTTCCCAATGTGTCTTGCCAAGGTTGCATTTCAATATTTTCCTATAGATTTAGATCTTGTTGGAGAATTTTCCAACTATGCCAAAGGGGTTGATGTGGGGCATTAATCCATAGCTCTACTACTTTGAGGCACCTCAACCCTTGTATGTGGTTTTGATAAGGATGTAATATATCCATTATCTGCAAAGGAGGTTTTCGATGCGAGGCATCTGTCCAAAATTGGGTTCATTTACAATTTCACACTTCCCAAAAAGAATTCTTTTAGATGAGTTAGTCATTTCACCAAGCTTCATTCCAAATATTAGAACCCTATATCTTCTCTTCAAGCCTAATGAGTTTCTCTTGTTGTATTTGGGGGGTATATTTTTGCTTCTAGAGTCATGCCTAGAGTTATTTTTGGTGCTTTATCTAGCGCCACCAAATTTTTGCTCCCATGACATTGTTGATCTTTCATGGGTCATAGAGACCCAATCCTCCTAGATATTTTCCCAACTGAATAAGGCCCATTTTTCCCTTATTTCTGACCATTCCAGATGAATTTCTGTTGAATGTTTCTAATTCTTTTAATGATTGTTTGTGTTGTTGCAAGAGCTAAGGACATATAGGCTAGAATAACTTGAAGCACCGTTTTTAAAAGGATGAGTCTTGCAGGGAAATGTAAGGATCTGAATGTCCAATAATTGAGGCTATTGGATATTGAGAGGATTAGGGATTTCTCATAGATGATTCATGTTGTTGAGGCTAGCAAGGATAAATCCAAGTAATTGGATGAAAGGGAGTAGCGTGGGATTCCTAGGAGGTGGGAAATGTGTTTTTTAACTGATGGGGGAGTGTTGAAGAAGAAAATATAATATTTATTTAGACTGAAAGTAGTTCCTGAGGTTTCACTGGAGTTTGTGAGGATGGTTCAGAGTTTTATGGATTCCCTGGATTTTGGGGTGTTCAAAATAATTGTATCATCAACCAATTGCTTGTGGGAAGCTGCAGGCTAGAGTCCATGGATTGGAAGCCCTTGTAATGTACCATTCAATATCAAGGCAGACAAATATATCCCTAAACCTTCTTCCATGATTACAAAGAGGAGAGGCAAAATTGGATCCCCTTGATGGATGCCTCGAGAGGGGGAAAATGCCTATATGGGACATCGTTTAATAGGATGGAGAAAAAATATGAAGAGGTGAGTTTCATGATCAAGGCTATCCATTCGTCATTGAACCCAAAGGTTGAAACAAGAGAATGCATGTACTGCCATCTAAGATTATCAAAAGCCTTATAAAGGTTAAACTTTATGAACATACATGGGGTGCATGTTGTCTTGAGTGAGTGAATCACTTTGTGAACCAAGATTGCAATGTTCATAATGTGCCTCCCCTCTACATATCCTAATTGTTCCTTGGAGACAATGAAAGTAAGAATTGGATTGAACCAGAGAGAAATTACCTTTGTGATAATATTGTATATGACATTGCATAGTGCTATCAATTGAAACTTCTTTGGGTTGGTGATGCGTTCCTCTTTTTGGGTCAGTGTGAGGAATGTGGCATTGAGTGTCGATAGCACATGTCCTAAGTTTTTGGATTCTTCCATAAGTTTCCAAACCTCTTCTCGAATCAATGACCAACAATGGTGGAATAAATCAGTAGTGAAAACATATGGCTCGAGGGATTTTTCGAGTCACATTTACTTGATATCATGATCAACTTCCTCCTACGAGATCCGTCTCATTAAAGCTCTTTTCTACTCAGGGGTAATTAGAGCAGGAATATGTTGTGTGACACTATTGATGGCATGTGTTCCATCAATTGGGGGTTCTGAGAGAATCTCTTTGTAATAGGTAACTAACTCTTCTTCAATGAATTCATGGTCTAGAAGTGTGCTTCCATGTGAATCCTCGAGTTTTGAAAAGCATTTGATGTAGCGTCTCTAGATCATTGAGCGGTGGAAGAACTTTGTATGTTTTTCCCCTTCCTTTAACCACCAAACTCGAGACTTCTTCTTCCAAATGATCTTCTCCTTCTTGTGATGATCTAAAAGTTGTTTCTTTAGGATTGTTTCCCCCTATAGAAAGGTATCTGAATATCCTGAGATGATGGACTCATGTTGAATGTCCTCAATTCGTTATTATAGGTATTTATGTGCTAGGAAAATATCACCAAATAAATTCTTGCTGCAATCCCAAAGATGTTGCTTGAAATATTTTATGCACTCTTGGAATTTGTACATCTGGGTGCCATGCATGATTTCTGATTTGGCCCACTAGGTACAGGAGACATCTGGGAAGTCTGGGTGAGTTAGCTAGAATTTCTCAAAGTGAAAGGGTTTGTACTTGGGAGTGGAAATTGTATCTACCCACAGCTGGACTGGCCAATGGTTTGAGCCTAATTTTGAAATATTGTTAGCTTCAATTAGAGATCCCTCAAGCATTAGGTTTTTTAAAATGAGGAAAGGATCCAATCTATTGGCTATGTGTTGAGTTCCTTCCCGCTTATTGGACTAGGTGAAGGATCCATTTTTGGTCTCAATGTCAATTAGATTGAGGTTGTCAATGAGATGGATAAAATTGGTGTTATCTTGGTCTAATCATTTCAGGATGCCACTTTTTTCTTCTATGGTTAGGATGATGTTGAAATCCCCCCCTAGTATCCATCATTATTTTCCTCTTAGTGTATTTATATAATCAATATTTTCCAAGAAGTAATCTTTCCCTTGAGTGAGATGAGGGCCATAAGCATTGCTGATGAATCCTAATTTTATTAATCCTATATATCGGTAGTTTTCTTTTCTAAATGTGTTGAACCTCCACATAATAGATCTATCTAAACAATAATACACACATTTGCGGAGAGAATTGGAGAAAGAAGACAAAGGAGAGAAAAAAAGGAAAGAATTCACATTAACCGTATTCCACTCTCAAAGGGTCAATAATTTAACATAGATATAGGATACATGAGTAACTAATGATACATAGTGGTTGTGTAGAGTGATATGGACACACACCAATAGTTACGGGAGTGAACTGCCACCTAGTCTAGTCTCTCAGGCAGCTACGGGAGTGAACTGCCACCTTGCTGAGTTAACTAGTCAACTAGTCTTCAGTTAACTGACTGAACAGAGAGTAGTGAGGAGTAGATCACAAAATCAAGCGTAATGATCCCAAGGAATGTGTGCATTATCATGGTGATAATCCCAATGTTGCATGGTGACAAAACCAATGTAGCATCTAAACTCAACTCAACAAGTCAAACTAAAGTGTCAACTGAAAGAGAATATTCTCTAGGTGGAATATTTTCTCCTAAAATATAGGAGACTGGATAATGACTAATTATGACTAATAAACAAGGAAAAACTTTAGGAAAATGAAATCCTAGGTCTGTATGAAGTAACTCCAACGCCCCCCCTGAACATCACTATGGTGAAAATAAAGAATGGGTCCTGGCAACAAGGCCATGTTAGGTACCCAAATATAAAAGATACACTAAAATAAAGGAGGAAAGAGGGAAAACCTCATGGGAAAACCCCCCCGTCAAATTACAATGCATAAATAAAAAATGAGAAGGAACAAAAAACAATTGCTAAGCAACCTTGTCCTTCACTCCAAGAAGACCTTGCAACTATGCAAGTTTGTGCTCGTTGAAGATTTTGTTGAAGATTTATATGTCTTCAATGTCCACACATATCCACTTTATCTTCTTGTAATGAAAAATATCCAAATAAAGTTTGGACAAAATTTTGAAAACTGTGTCGTCGTTTCCGAAAAAATGCTGAAATTTGGTTAAATTTAAAACAATCATAACTTCACTTCCCGGACTCCATTTCGGATGATTTGTTTTTCAAAATAGGATATTTTCCCGAGATGAATTCAAATATCCAATTTTTTTCTGCAAATTGTGCTCAGAAAATATCAGAATGGAGTCGGATGTGCGTAGCTCCCTTTTTGTCTCCTAAGATGCATACATTGCACATGGAAAAGTGTATGCATGAGACTCTTGAGATGCATGCCATATATATTCCATATGAAATTAAAAATAAAAATAAAAATGGAGTAGACATCATCTTCAATTAATGGAGTACAAATTTCTGCAAAAGATTTTGTAGAAGACTCTTCATAATAAGAGGCTTGATCTTCTAACGGTTTCTCTTTTGGCTCTATATTTCCAATCCCTTGCATGAAATTTTCACAATCTTCTATATTCCCAAATATAACCTTTAATCTGGTCCATAATTCATTTTGAGTGAAGTCTTGTGTGACATCACATACTTGGTGGAGAATTTATGGAGAAATATACATCCCGATAAATCCTATGGCCATATCTTGTCTATTGACAAAGTCATTTTTCCCATTGGGGGAGTCAGGATCTACTTCCGTTTCCACGGTTATTTGGTATAAGCCTCTACTTCCAAGAAAAAGTAGAATCTTTGGCTTCCATTCCAAATAGTTATGAGGCGTGAGAAGTATTATCGGTGAGTAAAACATAAATTCCATATTTTCTGTGTTCTTCAATCTTTGGTACCTAAAAAAATAATTTGGTGTAGCTTTTTCTTAGAATTATGTCATTTCTGATACCATGTAAATATATTGAACCTACATAGAATAGATCTAGATAAAAAATAATAGACACATTTTCAGAGAGAATTGGAGAAAGAAGAAGAAGGAGAGAAAAAAACAAAAGAATTCTCATTAACCGTATTCCACACTCAAAGAGTGAATAATTTACAATATATATAAGATACATGAGTAAATAATGATCCATAGTGGTGGTGTAGAGTGATTTGGACACACACCAATAGTTATAGGAGTGAACTTCCACCTACTCTAGTCTCTTAGGCAGTTACGGTAGTGACCTGCCACCTAACTGAGTTAACTAGTCAACTAGTCTTCAGTTAACAGACTGAACAGAGAGTAGTGATAAGTACATCGAGGAATCACGGGTAATGTGCCAATACTGTTATGATCCCAAGGAAAGTGAACATTGTCATGGTGATGATCCCAATGTTGCATGGTGACAAAACCAATGTAGCATCTACACAACAAACTGATGTGTCAACTGAAAGAGAATATTCTTGATGCAGACCCCCTAACTCAGCAGGGTCCACTGACCTCCCGGTCTCTTGATCGTTCTCATTCTAAGACAAATTAGATCCTCGGTCTCTTGCTAAAACCCTTCGAACAAGTCCACAGGTCCCTCTTTTCTCCTCTGGCATAGGCCTTCAACCAAATTAGTGCGCGCACCCTTTTTCCTTGGCGCTCTTCTCTCTGTTCTGACCCGACACACCTTTCGGGTTTTTTGGAGTTTTGGGACTCCTGTGAGAGAATTCTCCAAGCTCCTTTTCCTCTTGGACTTTCGGTCTTTGAAACACCGAAAAGGAACAACACCTCAACTGGCTCCTCCCTTAGTCTTTTGGGTCTTCGCATTTCATGGTTTCGCAAGTCGGGACTCCCAAGCTCCAGACTCCTGGCCTCTCGAGTACCCAGTACCTAGAATGCTGAAATGATGGCCTACGATAATATGACACCGGCTTTTCATGATTCAGGGAATTGCGAAGCGAGCGTTCTCCCTTCTGTGCACTGTCTTTTGAAATCCCGGTTCATGAAATGCCAAATGGGCTTGGCGTTCGCTCTTTTGGGGTTTCACGATTCAGGGAATCACGATGCAAGGGTACTTATTTTCCCCTTTCCCGCCTCTGGTCTCTGAAATTCCCAAATGCCCAAATGTCTAAATGTTGAAATGTATTGGCATTCAATCAACAACTCACAATAATCTCTGTGATCGACGGCTCACGTCGAATTGCGATTTCGTTATTTCACANTTTGGGGTTTCACGATTCAGGGAATCACGATGCAAGGGTACTTCTTTTCCCCTTTCCCGCCTCTGGTCTCTGAAATTCCCAAATGCCCAAATGTCTAAATGTTGAAATGTATTGGCATTCAATCAACAACTCACAATAATCTCTGTGATCGACGGCTCACGTCGAATTGTGATTTCGTTATTTCACAATTCAGGGTTCTGAAGGACAAGAGCCTTTGTCCTTCCACCTTTCGGTACTTGAAGTCCCAAAATGAATGTCAAGAAACTATCACCGCTAACCTCCTCGTAGCTCTACCTGATCCAATGGCCTGCGGGGTTTTTGATGTTCCCCCCCCTCTAGGATTCTCCACCGTCCGTTTGGATTTCTGAACTCCCCTCCTAGATCCATGCAGAGTTAAAACCTATGCTCCTTCCTTCAATCAGATGACCTGTGGGGATTTCCACCTTGATCCAATGCTCGACCGCATTCTTCCTCTCAAGCTTTTACTCGATTTTGAATTAGGATATTTCTAAGCCTGTGAAGACTCGGTCTTCTCTCCTTCCAGGGAATGGGTTCCTGGGTTCCAACAACACTTTCCCAAGTGTTATTCCTCCTTAGTTGTGTCTGGTTTAGATTCTGACTCCTGCGCACTCCTTGTGTCTAAGGGAGTTCGATAGCTCAGATCCACGACATTTTCTCTCTGGCTTGATGCACACCTTGCAGATATCCTAATGAAGAGGGAATGATTCCACAGTGTTTCTCTTTAGCTCGATGCACACCTTGTAGAGCTCCAAATGAAGAGAAACAATTGAAACCTTCAAAATCTCACAGTTCCATTCACTTGTTTGTAAAATAGAAAATAATAGGAAAATACACACAGTCCAAGCTCAACACATTTGGATCAATTGTCCATTCTATTATATTCACAAGTGCCCAATGGCTACAGATTACATTCAAAACTACAGTAACTCAAAAACATTTTTTTTCCTGCTACTCGTAGTTCTCTCTTATAGCTAATTTTTTTCTCTGTATTCCATCTCTCCCTTCTAACTGGGTGTGTAACTTCTACATAACTCAAAAATGATTCTAGGGTTTCCCCTGACTACTTCCCTACTCTAAGATTCCTCCTATACTATCTAAGTCCAAACTCATTCCAGAGCCGAAGTGGAAACTCCTGCTCTATTTATAATTTCAAAAACTTGCTTCACAGGGTAAAATTCGACACCAGTTCAAGCGTGCCTCAAAAAGTGAATTCTGGCGCTGAGTGGAGGCGGATCCCAAAATCCATTGTAGCCACCCACGTCAAAGTTCTAGAAAAACTAGCACGTGTTGAATGTTCCCGCCTCTATGCGCTTGACAACGATGCTCCTGCATCATACTCCCCTTGACAAAAATTCATGGACTCCTGTCCATGAGCTCCTCTACTGATTTTCCCTGCTTCTGGATAGCGGCTTCATTTTCCCAACTGGCATCTTCGATTAGGTGTCCCTTCCATTTGACCAGATACTCAAAATAAGTCTTCCTCCTGGTCTTCTTTCCAATCCTCTGATCAACAATTTTCTCCATCTACGGCTTTTCTGCTACAAGCATATGTTTCTCCCACTGAATCTTTCCTTGATCTTATGACCCTTCTATGTCATCTTTCCTATAAGGATATAGGTCTAAAACATTGAATATGGGTGAAATACCCACACCATCTGGCAGTTCGATCTCATAGGCATTTGCATCGAACTTTCTTAAGATCTTACAGGGTCCTATCTTCTTCATCTTCAATTTGTTATATGTTCCCCTAGGGAACCTTTCCTTCCTCAGATGTGATAAAACCTAATCTCCCACTTCAAGTTGAAGTTCCATGCGATGTTTATCAGCTTTGTGTTTGTATTTATGATTAGAACTTTGTAATTGTTCTTTGACCCGACCATGGAGTCTCTGCATCTTAGCAGCAAAGTCCTCTGCTCCAACACTTTTGATCTCTCCCTGTTCCAAGTCCCTTAACTTAAACACTCCCCTAGGTTGTGTTCCATAGAGTATTTGGAACAGGCTCCTTCTAGTGATTTTGTTTGGTGATTCATTGTATGCAAATTCTGCTTGTGGCAAAATCGGATCCCACTGGTTATGGTGTTCCATAACCAGGCTTCTCAATAAGTTTTCCAAACTTCTATTTACCACTTCAGTCTATCCATATGTCTAAGGGTGATATGCTGAGCTAAAGGACAAATCTATCCCCATCTTCTTCCACAACGTCCTCCAAAAGTGACCAACAAATTTTGTGTCTCTTTCCGAGACAATGCTCCTAGGTAGGCTGTGAAGTCTCACAACTTCTCTGAAAAATAGATTTGCAACATGTGTTGCATCACTG
>JASDQU010105306.1:32339-45085 GCA_032191745.1 Picea mariana
TCTCTCCCTGTTCCAAGTCCCTTAACTTAAACACTCCCCTAGGTTGTGTTCCATAGAGTATTTGGAACAGGCTCCTTCTAGTGATTTTGTTTGGTGATTCATTGTATGCAAATTCTGCTTGTGGCAAAATCGGATCCCACTGGTTATGGTGTTCCATAACCAGGCTTCTCAATAATTTTTCCAAACTTCTATTTACCACTTCAGTCTATCCATCTGTCTAAGGGTGATATGCTGAGCTAAAGGACAAATCTATCCCCATCTTCTTCCACAACGTCCTCCAAAAGTGACCAACAAATTTTGTGTCTCTTTCCGAGACAATGCTCCTAGGTAGGCTGTGAAGTCTCACAACTTCTCTGAAAAATAGATTTGCAACATGTGTTGCATCACTGATCTTCTGGCATGGGATGAAATGTGCCATCTTAAAACCTATCTACCACCACAAATATGGAATCGAATCCCCTTTTTGTTCTTGGAAATCCCAACACAAAATCCATGCTTATTACCTCCCAAGGCCTCTCTGGTATTGGAAATGGTTGATACAATCCAGTGTTCTATCTTTTCCCCTTTGCATGTTTGCAAATTCTACATTCGTTCACCAACTTTATCACATCTGTTCTCATACCTGGCCAATAGTACGAGCTTCTCAATTGTGAAAACGTTTTATCATGGCCGAAATGTCCAGCCAATCCTCCACTATGCTTCTCCTTCAGAAGATTTTCCCTCATTGAGCATCTTGGTATGCACAATTGATTTCCTCTGAACAACAATCCTTATTGAACCATATACTCTGTCCACTAACTTCTATCTCTCAGTACATGACTTGTACATGCTTTGTAGGCCTCTTTGAAATCTATATCATCACAATACATATCCTTAAGGTGTTCAAACCCCAAGGTCTTCACCTGGAATTCTTGCAAAATTAAACATCTCCTGCTTAATGCATTAGAAACCTTATTAGCATTCCCGGGAATATATCTTATGAAAACAGTAAAATTTTTCATAAATTCGACCCATTTTGCATGCCTCTGATTCAATTTTTCTTGTCAGGTTATGAATTGTAAAGCTTGGTTATTGTTGTACAAGAAAAACTCTTGCGGGACAAGATAATGCCTCCATTTCTTCAATGCTTGAATTATGGCATAAAAATCCTTGTCATATGTGGAGTATTTCCTCTTAGTCCCATTCAGCTTCTCACTGAAATAGCCAATAGGTCTATTGTCCTGACTCAGAACTACTCCTATTGCAACTCCACTTGCGTCACATCTTACCTGAAATGTCTTCTCAAAATTCAACAAGACTAGAATTGGTCATTCTGTTATCTTCTCCTTCAGTATATTGAAGCTCTTTTCAGCCTCCTATATCCATTTAAAGGACTTGTGCCGCTTCTTTACTGTATCCATCAATGGCGCACAAATTCCACTGAAGTCTCTAATGAACTTTCTGTAGAAACTTGCTAAATCATGAAAGATCCTTACCTTGAACATGCTCCTTGGTGACGACCATTCTCTGATTGCTTTCACCTTCTCTGGATCCATCTTCAATTCATTCAAAGATATCACAAAACCCAAGTAAATGAGTTATGTCTTCATAAAAGAGGATTTCTTCAAATTGATCAGTAGCTTCTCCTGTCATAGCCTCCTCATCACTAGCGTTAGGTGCCTCAAATGCTCCTCTTTTGTCTTGCTAAAGACCAGTATATCATCCAGATATACAACCACGAACTTGCCAATGAAATCTTTCAGAATTTCATTCATCAGCCTCATAAAAGTGCTCGAGGCATTTGTTAAGCCAAATGGCATAACTAGCCACTCATACAGGCCTTCATTCGTCTTAAAGGCTATTTTCCATTCATCACCTTCTCTCATCCTGATCTGGTGATATCCACTTTTCAGGTCTATCTTAGAAAAGAAATTTGCTCCATTTAAGCAGTCCATTAAATCATCCATTCTTGGTAAGGGGTATATGTACTTGATGGTGATCTTGTTGATGGCTCTCAAGTTTGTGCACATTCTCCATCCTCCATCTTTATTTGGGCTTAACACAATTGGTACTGCACATGGGCTCAAACTTTCTCTGACTAAGCCCTTATCCAGCAACTCTTGGACTTGGTTCCTCACCTCCTCATTTTCTCGAGGTGTCAATCAGTACGTTGCCTTGTTCGGCAGTTTTACTCTTGGTATCAAGTCGATATGATGACTGATACTCTTGATGGGTGGCAATGAGTTTGGCACCTCGTCCACCACTATATTAGTAAAATTATCCATCAGCTCCTGAGCTTCTTCAGGAAAATCATCCATTGATGTACTCATAAGGATGACTCTGGGCTTCCTCACCACAGTGAACTGCATCTCCTCTTCTTCCTTGACTTATTTCAGGAGTTTCTTCCCGCTCATGAGAAGTATGCTTGTGTTGGCTTCCTCTTTCACTCTCTTCTCCTCCATTAGCAGCAACATATGAGTCCTACCATTCTTCTCCAATGTATATGTATTCTTCCTCCCATCATGAATGATGCTTCTGTCAAACTGCCATGGTATTTCCAACAGAATATGGCATACATCCATGGGAATTACATCACATAGGATTTCATCTTTATACCCTCCTATTTTAATTTCAACCAAGCATTGTTTAGTGATTGTTACCTGGTGTCCTTTTTTCACCCATGAGACTTTGTATGGACTTGGATGTGCAGTTGTCTTCAGCTCCAATTTCTCCACCATCTCTGTGGATACTAAGTTGTCAGTACTTCCACTGTCAATGATCACCTTGCATACTTTATCCTTAGTCTTGCAAGTTGTCCTGAAGAGACTGTTCCTTTGCACTGGCTTTTCAATTTCTGCCTCTGGTTTTAAGAGAACTTTTCTCAACATCAGGGATGCTCCATCCTCTGCTCCTTCTACCTCAACATCTCTTCGCTGTGATTTTTAAATGTGGGCTTCTCATTCTTCCTTCTTCTTCTCAAGACATTCCCAAGACAAGTGCCCTATATTTCCACAGTTATAGCACCTTACTGCTCCTCTGCCTCTTCCTTTAGAAGAGTTTGTTCCACCATTCTGTCTTCCACGTGAACTTCCTCCTCGTTCTGAGTGATTGTGTGGTTTCTCAGCCTCATCCTTAGACTGATGTTCTCTGTCACAGTTAAATCCCTTTCTTTTTATTGGGACTGATATTTTACCTTTTCCTCGATGGTTCTATTTTCTAGCTAGCTTCTCCTCTGCCTTCAGTGCAATCTGATAAGCATCTTCCATAGTCCTTACTGACATCATGCTAAGCTCATCCTGGACTTCATATCTCAAGCCATTTACATATCTGGTGACTTTTTCTTCATCTCTCTCCCTTTGTCTAGTTCCGATGTTCAATCGATAGAACTCCTCGATGTACTCCTTCACTGTCATCCCTTTCTGTCTCAGGTTTTGTAGCTTCTTGAATAGATTGATCTAGTAGTCCTTGGGTATGAAATTAGACTTCATCTTGGCTACCATCCTATCCCAACTCTTTATCCTCTCTTTGCCTTTACCTCTTCTCTAAGCCTGCAATTCATCCCACCACAGTGTTGCATGCCCTTTTAGCCTGGTGACTCCCTGCTTCACCTTCTTTTCCTCATCGACATCTTCATATTCGAAGTGTTTGTCCATGGACCTTATCCAGTCCAATAGTTCTTCAGCATCTATATTTCCCTCATACATGGGGACCTCTATCTTAGCTCTGCCTCCCAATCTGGCCACTACTCTCAACAAACATTCTTCTACAACATCCTCTCCTATAGCTTCTTCCACCTCAACCTCTTCACTTTCTACATCACTGAAATCCTCAACATTAGGTGCCCTTCTCAGTGCTTCTTCTATTGCTTCCATTCGGGCACGAAACTCTCCCATCTCCCTTTCTACAACACGGTTGGCTAAAGGCGGATCTCGTCTTCTTGGAAGTATTGTGTTGGTTGTCTATCACACACAGAGTATACCTCCAATTTTTCTGTCTCCTTCTTTTTTCTCCTTCGCCTAAAATCTACAGACAAAAAAATGGTCTCTGATACCACCTGATGCAGACTCCGTACCTCAGCAGGGTTCACTGACCTCCCGGTCTCTCTATCATTCTTCTTCTGAGCCGAATTAACTCTTAAGGATCTTGCTAGAACCCTTTGAACAAGTCCCTAGGTACCTCTTTTCTCCTCTGGCACAGCCCTTCAACCAAATCTGTGCGCATGGCCTTTTTCCTTGGTTCTCTTCTCTCTGTTCTGACCTGACACAGCTTTCGTGTTTTTTAGGGTTTTGGGACTCCTGTGAGAGAATTCTCCTGGCTCGTTGTCCTCTTGGAATTTTAGTCTCTGAAACGCCGAAAAGGCACAACACCTCAACTGGCTCCTCCCTTAGTATTTTAGGTCTTCGCATTTCGCAGTTTTGTGAATCTGAACTCCCAAGCTCCAGACTCTTGGCCTCTCGAGTACCCAATACCTGGAATGCTGAAATCATGGCCCACGATAATATGACACCGGCTTTTCATGATTCATGGAATCGTGAAGCGAGCGTTCTCCCTTCTGTGCTCTATCTTTTGAAGTCTCGGTTCACGAAATGTCGAACTGGCTTGGCGTTCACTCTTTCGGGGTTTCATGATTCAGGGAATTGCAATGCAAGGGTCCTTCTTTTCCTCTTTAACACATCTGATCGTCGAAATGCCAAAATTCCAAAATGTTGAAATATCTTGGAATTCAATCAAGGACTCACAATAATCTCTGTGATCAACGGCTCATGTCAAATCGTGATTTCTCTATTTCTCAATTCAGGGTTCTGAAGGACAAGATCCTATGTCCTTCCTCCTCCTGGTACCTGAAGTCTTGAAATGAAGATTGAGAAACTCTCTCCACTAACCTCCTTGCATCTCTACCTGATCTGACGGCCTGCGAGGTTTTTGGTGTTTCCCTCCCTCGAGGATTCTCCACCATCCATTCGGATTTCCCAACTCCCGTCCTAGATATATGCAGGGTTTAAACCTATGCTCCTTCCTTCAATCAGATGGCCTATAGGGATTTCCACCTCGATCCAATGCTCGATGACATTCTTCCTCCCCAGATTTTACTCAATTTTGACTTGGGATATTTCAAAGTCTGTGAAGACTCAGTCTTTTCTCCTTCCAGTGAATGTGTTCCTGGGTCCCAATAACACTTTTCGATGTGTTATTCCTCCTGATCTATGTCTGGTTCAAATTCTGTCTCCCGCGCACTCCTTGCATCTGAGGGAGTTCGATAGCTCAGATCCACGACATTTTCTCTATGGCTCGATGCACACCTTGCAGAGCTCCTAATGAAGAGGGAACAATTCCATAGTGTTTCTCTCTGGCTCGATGCACACCTTGCAGAGCTCCAAATGAAGAGAAACAATTGAAACTGCCAAAATCTCACAGTTCCATTCACTTGTTTGTAAAACAGAAAATAAAAGGAAAATACACACAGTCCAAGATCAACACATTTGGATCAATTTTCCATTATGTTATATTCACAAGTTCCCAATGGCTACATATTACATTCAAAAATACAGTAACTAAAAAAAAAAATAAAAAAAATTGCTACTCACAGTTCTCTCTTACAGGTAATTTTTGTCTTTGTATTCCAACTCTCCCTTCTAACTGGGTGTGTAACTTCTACATAACTCAAAAATGCTTCTAGGGTTTCCCCTAGCTACTTGCCTACTCTAATATTCCTCCGATACTATCGAAGTCCAGTTGCATTCCAGAGCCGAAGTGGAAACTCCTTCTCTGTTTACAATTTCAAAAACTTGCTTCGCAGGGTAAAATTTGGCACCGGTTCAAGCATGCCTCAAAAAGTGAATTTTGGTGCTGAGTGGAGGAGGATCCCGAAATCCGTTGTAGCCGCCCACATGGAATTTTTGGAAGAACTCGCATGTGTTGAATGTTCCCGCCTCTATGCACTTGACAACGATGCTCCTGCATCAATTCTCCAGGTGGAATATTCTCTCCTAAAATAGAGGAGATTGGATAATGACTAATTATGACTAATAAACAAGGAAAAACCTTAGGAAAAATAAATCCTAGGTCTTTGGGAAGTAACTCCAACACCCCCCCTAAACATCACTATGGTGAAAATAAAGAATGGGTCCCGGCAACAAGGCCATGTTAGGTACCCCAATACAAAAGATACACTAAAATAAATGATTCAAGAGGGAAAACCTCATGGGAAACCCCCCCCATCAAATTACAATGCATAAATAAAAAATGACAAGGAACAAAAAACAATTGTTAAGCAACCCTGTCCTTCAATCCAAGAAAACCTCGCAACTATGAAAGTTTGTGCTCATTGAATATTTTGTTGAAAATGTAGATGTCTTCACAGATCTGATGAAGTATATGAAACACTGAGATGTCCACACATATCCAGTTTATCTTCTTGTAATGAAAAATATCCAAATAAAGTTTGGATGAAATTTTGAAAACCGTGCCATCCTTTCTAGAAAAACGCTGAAATTTTGTTAATTTTAAAACAATCATAACTTCACTTCCCAGACTCCATTTTGGATGATTTGTTTTTTGAAATTAGATATTTTCCCGAGATGAATTCAAATATCCATTTTTTCTCTGCAAATTGTGCTCAGAAAATATCAGAATGGAGTATGATGTGTGTGGCTCTCTTTTTGTCTCCTGAGATGCATGCATTGTGCATGGAAAAGTGTCTGTATGAGACTTCTGAGATGCATTCCATATATCTTCCACATGAAATTCATAAAACAAATATGAAATGGAGTAGACATCATCTTCAATTAATGGAATACAAATTTCTGCAAAAGCTTTTGTAGAAGAGTCTTCATAATAAGAGGTTTGATCTTCTTACGGTTTCTCTTTTGGCTCTATATTTCCAATCCCCTGCATGAAATATTCACAATATTCTTTATTCCCAAATATAACCTTTAATCTGGTCCATAATTCATTTGGAGTGAAGTCTTGTGTGACATCACATACTTGGTGGAGAATTTCTGGAGAAATAGACATGCAGATAAATCCTATGGCCATATCTTGTCTATTGAGAAAGTCATTTTTATCGTCGGTGGAATCAGGATCTACTTTCATTTCCATGATTACTTGGTATAATCCTATACTTCTAATAAAAAATTTAGAATCTTTGTCTTCCACTCCAAATAGTTATGAGGAGTGAGAAGTATTATCGGTGAGTAAAACATAAATTTCATATTTTCTGTGTTCTTCAATCTTCAGTACCTGAAATAATAATTTGGTGTAGATTTTGATTAGAAGTATGTCAGCTCTGATACCATGCAAATGTTTTGAACCTACACAGAATAGATCTAGATAAACAATAATACACACATTTGCGGAGAGAATTGGAGAAAGAAGGAGGAGAGAGAAAAATCAAACAATTCTCATTAACCATATTCCACACTCAAAGAGTGAAAAATTTACAATAGATATAGGATACATGAGTAGATAATGGTCCATAGTGGTGGTGTAGAGTGATATGGAAACACACCAATATTTATGGGAGTGAACTGCCACCTAGTGTAGTCTCTCAGGCAGTTACAGGAGTGAACTGCCACTTAGCTGAGTTAACTAGTCAACTAGTCTTTAGTTAATTGACAGAACAGAGAGTAGTGAGGAGTAGATCAAGGAATAAAGGGTAATGTCCCAATATTTTGATGATACCAAGGCAAGTGTGCATTATCATGGTGATGATCCCAATGTTGCATGGTGACAAAACCAATGTAGAATCTAAACTCAATTCAACTAGTCAAACTGAAGTGTCAATTGAAAGAGAATATTCTCTAGGTGGAATATTCTCTCCTAAAATATAGGAGACTGGAAAATGACTAATTATGACTAATAAAAAAGGAAAAACCTTAGGAAAAAGAAATCCTAGGTGTGTGTGAAGTAACTCCAACATTTGTGAGTGTAACTACCATTGAAAACGATGGTTTCATAACAGTTGTGGATAGGTTCCATAGGATAGCTAAACCCCCTGTCGCCCATTTGGAGTCTGTGTAAGTGAAATCACAATGCCTCCAACACATTTTTAATATTTCTTCTTCCATATCACCTACAAATTTGGTTTCTTGGAGTAATAAGATATCAAGGTCTTATGCTTTAACATAATTTCAAAGAATCCTTTGTTTGGATCTTCCATTGATGCCTCTTATATTCCATGTGATGATATTCATCATTCTTGATTGCGAGGGGGGGATAAAAATACTTTAGTGAGGTACTGCATTTGACCCGAGTTTATCATTAAATTGCCTACCTCTTTAATTAATTGATGTGTCATTTTCCATCCACGTCACTTACCATCTTTTTGGTTCCGCTTGGGATCTAGAATCAATGAAAACCTTCTGTAACTTTCTAAGCTTCTCCAGTCAAATGAATTGCAGTTCCTTCCTATTGAGGGATTCCTCGACTTTTTCTAGGTCAATGTCCTCAAGTTGCCTTTCATCGATATGATTTATGGTGTCTCCACCTTCTTCTAGGTCTTTTCCTGGTATCATTGGAGATTGGGGATCATGAATTGATATTTTCTCTAAGACTAGATTGAGGGTTTGTTTTGATTTACCTTTGTCTTTTCTTGGATCCGATGTTTTGTGGGGGTTTTCAACTTCCTCTATTTCCGATAGATTTTTGAGTGCATCGAAGGAATTGTTGGGGGGAATATTTCATCTTGCAGTCTATATGGATTTTTTTGAAGGTTGTTTCCTACATCCCTTCACTTGAGAATAGTCATCTTGTTGTTTCTCCTATTTCTTTGGTCTGGATGAAGCATTGAGGGGTCAATCCCTGAAGATATTTCCATGTTCTTGAACTTTCTATCATCTGAAGGGAATGTGTTCATAATCTATGGTTTGAATTCATTCCTCGTTTTGATACTCTATGGTAACTGAACCTCGAATGGTTTTGGAGATATTCACATAAATGCATATCCGTGCATAAGAAGTGTATCCTCTCTACTTTGTAGCTTCTAAGTATTTTAAATACCTTCCCAACGTGTTTTCAATGTCCATTAAGATTTATTCAAGACAAAATTCTTGGGGTAGATATTATAGGTGGATCCAAACTGGGGTGAAAGTAAAGTATTTGTTTTCTGGCAAAAAATAGTCCATCCAAAACCTTAGATACAACCCGACTCAGCTGTAGAAGTAGGGGCCATTTTCAAATACCCTATATTTTTCCTCCATACTATAGAATATGATTGTAAAGAATCCCTTCGAACTTAGTTGTATCTCATAGTCACCTTTTAGATTCCACCATTTTTTAATCCATTTTGTAAGGTATTTCTTAGATCGACGAATCCCTAAACAAATTTCGATCAAGGAATTATATTTCTTGAAATGGGTGTGTTTTCCTACCCTGGTGGATTTTATCACATAATTTGGTGCAGTTGGTGCTTGAGAGATAAATTTACCTATTTCCCAGTTCCTATATGCCTTTGGATGTGACGATTCAACTTCCATTCCCATGCTTCTCTCAAAGCCTTGTTCCTCTTTGTTGGGTATGTGTTATATTCTTTGCATGTGTGTGTGTGGGAGTGTCAGATTCGACAACTGTGTCTAACGATCCCTCGTATTAGTTCTCTGATTGTGTCGTCTGTGTCGGACGCTTTCTGAGGGGGGTCCTAGGGGGGGGCAGGTATGCCCCCCCTGGTTACGTGAAGCGTTCGGTGTAACAACCCTGGTTAAATAGATGCATAGGGATTATTAATTATAATTAATTTGAAAATCTGACTACCCTAATATGTTAGTTAAACAATAATTATTTCTTAATAATATTAATTAATTAATTAATTATTAATTACTTGTTCACAACTGTCAATGATTAATTAATTAATTAATTAACTCATTAATTAATTGAGTAATGAATTAAAGGGGTTAATAATTTTTAGTTTATTTAATTAAAGACTTACGTATGAGGGGGGGAAAGAAACATTAAATAAGGGGATAAGATAATAAATAAGGGATAAGGTAATCAAGGAGGGATAAGGAAATTAATGAGGGGGAGGAGAGTTGGTGAAAGGGGGAGATATGACGGGAAGAGTTGGACGGGGAAAGGATCATTATTTTGGGGGGAGAAAACATTTTGATGGAGCAGTTGGAGGGAGGAGGATTGTTCTATGGATATTTTTCTTTGGGATATTGGCTAGTCTGAGCAATTTGGTTTTTTTGGGGGTGAACCATTGCAGGGGGCACCAGGTTGTTGGGGGTTTTGGGCATGGGGGCCAGGATTCCTTTCAGTATCCTGGAGCTAGGGAGTCAGACAGGATACTCCTATCTAGCTGGGAGGTTGGTCAGTTTGGGCAAGGTATGGTCAAGCAACAAGCTGGGCAAGGCAACAGTAGGGAGGACAACAAGACAAGCATGAGTTTAGCATCATATGAAGGGATTTTAATTTACATATTTGTTTTACGTATTTAAGGAATATGAAGTGTTATAAGGTTGTTCGTAAGATTATTATGTTCAGTTCAATAAATTTTATATATGTTGGTTATTGGTTATATGCTGGTTGTGAAGTATTAAAAATGTTAGGATAGCATTCCTTAAAAAAAAAAAAATTGGGGTTTTATAAGGCTCTGTGGAGAAGAACCTTGCACATGGTATTAGAGCCCTAGTTCAAATATGGAGTCAAGGGCCTACCTACCTTAAACAAATGAAAATAGATCGTCAAAATTTAAATTTGATATAAAATAGTCACACAACCTACAAAACCCTACTGAACTAAACAAAACAAAAAATATAATGAACAAATTATCACTTCAAAACCTAAGATCAGGATCCAGACAAAGATCAGGTTATCTTTGTGATCTTCTGAGGACATTGAACCAGAGAACCTACAAAACCCTACTGCACTTGAACCAGAAAGGAAAATCCTTATAGACCTTAATACAAACCTTAATCTAGGTTATCCTTGTCATTTTCTGAAGACTTTAAACCACAGATTGAAGAGGCAACAAAGAAAATCAGAATTACATTTACAAAAATAATAAACAAAAAAAAATTTATACGAAAGTTAGTGATAGAAATATAGAACCAACCACGAACCCTGAGTTGCACGAAGCTACCATGCTTTATCCCTGTTAGGTTGACGATGGATCCAACAATAGACCAACACTGTATTGGATCTATCACATTAGCAAACTTCCAATGCTAGCTCTTATCTGCACCGTCACTCCGAAATATTTTGTTTGACATCCACCATCTGATTGCTATCAACACATCAATACTCATAACAGATTTCTTTCTAAATTTTTCTGGTGCAGAGGTAACAGGGATAGTTGCATTTGCAGCAGAAATGGGATTTAGAAGTTAAGCATGTGTTATCACTGACTCTGGTGGCGCCCCTCTATTCTCTAGCATATAAAGGAGGAATAGTACTTGAACCCACGCCTTGAATCGAGGAGGGAATTTAACAGCGCCATCTATAGGGGAATTCCAAGAATCAAACTCAGGACCTCTCACACCCAAAGCGAGAATCATACCACTATCTCTTGTTTTCTCCCCCAACTCCCTAGCTTCCTTAAAATTTGAAACAACGTTGAAACATGTGCGACTTGATTACAAATAACGAAAGAATAATGTTTTCTTTCTCGCTACTTTGATAATTCTTCAATCTTTGATAGGGTTTCAAGAGTTATGAACAAATTGATCCGGTTTTAAGAGAAATGGGCAAATAACAAACAAAGTGAGGTTACATGAGGTTACAAACAAATAAAGATTCAATTGGGTAACAAGATTAAAAAAAAAATGGATGGAAACAATGTATGATGAGGGTTTACCATAAACCGAATGAACGAATTGGTTGGGTCTGTACAAAAAAAAAACCCATCCCCAATCCACACCTCATCAAAAGTTTTATCAGTCAGCGTAGGATATAACTAATTAAAGATGAATATTCAATGAGAAAGAGAACACCGATGAAATAAAATCATATGGCTCCTGTAGTCTGCGATGAAAATACTACCTGCGAGCATTCCAGATGTAAAGTAAACACTAATCCCTGAACTCTTATAGTTGACCTATAAACAAACGTAAGACGCGAAAATTAAAAATGAAAACTCAAAACCTGTGTGAGATTCTATCTCCCTGGGCATATTCGACAACCGATTCTAGCTGACTTAGGTTTCAAGAGATTTGGAGTGTGTTAAAGGAGTAATATAGTCATATTAGCAAGGCTATCGCCATGTCAAGGCATTCATCAATCACATGAAACATAAGTAGGTGCACAAACCAAGCTCACGAGACCATGTCATGACCAGACCAACAACGACAAATTTTTTTTAGTAATAAAAAAAAAAAAAAAAAAACAATAGCCAACACACCTACACCAATACATAGGTTAGCACCACATAGCCACATGGGCTCAAATCCCAGAAACCACGGCTCAAATCCCAGCATCCACACACAAATCAAAGTCAGGTCGAGCGCCAAGTCACGAAGAGAGAATCCCACGAGGGCCCATACTATGCATAACGTGTCCATTTAACATACAAGCCTGGTAGCCGCGCATCGCACAAAGGAAACAAAACAACAAATTTTAGTAATAAACAACAAAAAGAAAAAAACTAACGCGCAAGGCACCCAGGCAGCGTGAATACCCAAATTGATTTGGGTGGTGATGGCCAAGTCAGTTCAACAAAGGAGTCCATTTTTTTTTCTGCCTGGAAAGACACCTACCTGAAAGCATACAAAGTAATGGACAAAGAATTGAGGTCTCATCCAACTATAGACTGCTTTTGCTGTGGAAGCACCATAGTT